>VSMD01010103.1:137018-205806 GCA_008750895.1 Mirza zaza
ACAATGAGATATCACTTAACTCCAGTGAGAATGGCCTTTATCAAAAAGTCTCCAAACAACAAATGCTGGTGTGGATGCGGAGAGAGAGGAACACTCCTACACTGCTGGTGGGACTGCAAACTAGTTCAACCTCTGTGGAAAGCAATATGGAGATACCTTAAAGCGATACAAATGGATCTACCATTTGATCCAGCAATCCCATTACTGGGCATCTACCCAAAAGATCCAATGACACTCTACAAAAAAGACACCTGCACTCGAATGTTTACAGCAGCACAATTCATAATCGCAAGGCTGTGGAAACAGCCCAAGTGCCCATCAATCCAAGAATGGATTAATAAAATGTGGTATATGTATACCATGGAGTACTATTCAGCTCTAAGAAACAACGGTGATATAGCACATCTTATATTTTCCTGGTTAGAGCTGGAACCCATACTACTAAGTGAAGTATCCCAAGAATGGAAAAACAAGCACCACATATATTCACCAGCAAACTGGTATTAACTGAGCAGCACCTAAGTGGACACATAGGTACTACAGTAATTGGGTATTGGACAGATGGGAGGGGGATGGGTATATACATAATGAGTGAGATGTGCACCATCTGGGGGATGGTCACGCTGGAAACTCAGACTTGTGAGGGGAGGGTGAGTAAGGGCATTTTTTTAAACCTTAAAATTTGTACCCCCATAATAAGCCAAAAAAAAAAAAAAAAACTAATTACCATTCACAATAACTACAAAGAAAACAAAATACCTACGAATATACTTAGCCAAAGAGGTGAAAGAGCTCTACAAGGAGAACTAGGAAACTTGAGGAAAAGAAAAATCGCAGAGGATGCAAACAAATGGAAAAACATATCAAGTTCATGGATAGGTAGAGTCAACATTGTTGAGGCTGTGCGCAGTTGCTTAAGCCTGTAATCCTAGCACTCTGGGAGGCCAAGGCGTGCGGATTGCTCAAGGTCAGGAGTTCAAAACCAGCCTGAGCAAGACCCAGTCTCTACGAAAAAATAGAAAGAAATTAATTGACAAACTAAAAATATATATACAAAAAATTAGCCGGGCATGGTGGCGCATGCCTGTAGCTACTCATGAGGCTGAGGCAGGAGGATCTCTTGAGCCCAGGAGTTTGAGGTTGCTGTGGGCTAGGCTGATGCCACTGTAGCCTGGGCAAAAAAGTGTAGCCTGGGCAAAAAAGTGAGACTCTATCTCAAAAAAAAAAAAAAAAAAAAGTCATACACACACAAAGAAAAACATTGTTGAAATGTTCATACTACCCAAAGTGATTTACAAATTCAATGCAATCACCATCATGTTACCAAAGTCATACTTCACAGATCTAGCAAAAATAATCCTTCATTTAATATCAACAAAAAGCCCAAATAGCCAAAGTAATCTTAAGCAAAAAGAACAAAACTGGAGGCATCTTATTACTAGAATTCAAACTACTCTACAAGGCTACAGTCCCCAAGATATCATGGTGTTGGTACAAAAATAAAGACATAGACCAATGGAATAGAACGGAGAACCCAAACATAAAACCATCTATCTATAACCAACTGATCTTTGACAAAGCAACAACAATGTACACTGGGGAAAAGAAGCCCTATTTAATAAATGGTGCCAGGAAAATTGGATAGCCACATGAAACAATGAAATAGAACTTCTACCTCTCACCACTCACAAAAATTAATTTAAGATGGATAAAAGACTTTGATCTAAGATATGAAACCATAAGAATTCTAGAGAAAAATATGGGAAAAACTCTTCTAGATATTGACCTAGGCAAATAATTTATGAAAAATAACAAGATGCCAATCATGGAAACGATAAAAATTAATAAATTAGATTTGATTAAATTAAAAAGCGTATGCACAGCTAAGTAAACAACCAATAGAGCAAATAGACAACCTAAAGAATGGGAGAAAATATTCACAAGCTACACATCCAATGAAGGGCTAATAACCAACATTTACAAAGAATATGAGCAAAACATCAAGAAAAAAAGAAACGACCCTATTGAAAAGTGGGCAAAGGCATATATATATATATATATATATATATATATATATATGTATATATATATTCCTCTCAAAAGAAGAGAGACAAATGACCAATAAACATATGGAAAAATATCAATGTCACAAATCATTAGGAAATCCAAGTTAAAACAGTAAAGAGATATCACCTTACCCCAGTTAGAATGGCTTTTATGAAAACATCCCAAAACAATAGATGCTGGCATGGATGCAGAGAGAAAGGAATACTTATATGCTGTTGGTGGGGCCACAACTTAGTTACAAAATTTAGTACAAAATTAGTACAAAATCTATGGAAAACAGTATGGAGATTCCCCAAAGAACTTAAAGTAGACCTACCATTCAATCCAGCAATTCCACTACTGGGTATTTACCCAAAGGAAAATAAGTCATTTTGTCAAAAAGACACTTATATTTGAATATTTATTGTAGCACAGTTCACAATTGCAAATATGTGGAATCAACCCAAGTGTCTATAAATTTATGAGTGGATTAATAAAATGTGACATATGTACACCATGGAATACTACTACTTAGTCACAAAAAAGATGAATTAGTACCTTTTGCAACAAACTGGATGGAACTGTAGACATTCTCTAAATGAAGTATCGCAAGAATGGAAATACCAACACCACATATACTCACTATTAAATTGGAAGTAACCAGTGAACACACAAGTGTACAGAGAGAAGTAAAACTCAGTGGCAATCAACTTGGGGTGAGGAGGAAAAAGTGGAGGGGAATAAACCAACCTAGTGGGTACTATGAACACTATTTGGATGACAGTCCTAACCTATGGTCATGACTCAAACTTTAAAAAAATGATCTATGTAACCTAAAACATTGGCACCTCCTTAAAATTTTGAAATAAAAAAAATAATAAATATAATATCTAGAATAGTTAACATGTCTTCTGCCCAGCATAGGAAAAACTCAACAAAGTGAAGAGACATCCCACAGAATGAGCGAAAATGTTTGCAAACTACCCATCTGACAAGAGATTACCAACTAGGTTGTATAAGGAGCTCAAACAATTCAAAGGGAAAAAAAACCCCAAATAATCCTATTAGAAAATCGGCAAATGATTTAAAATAGACATTTCTCAAAATAAGACATACGAGGGGCCAACATGTATATGAAAAATGCTCAACATTACTAATTATTTGAGAAATGCAAATCAAAACTACAAAAAGATATCATCTCACCTGAGTTAAGATAGTTTTTATCCAAAAGACAGGCAATAATGAATTCTGGCAATGATGTGGAGAAAGGGAAACACTTCAGTTTGGCATGGTAGCCCATGCCTGTAATTTCAGTACATTGGGGCGTGAGAGGTTAAGATTTTTTAAGGCCAGGAGTTAAAGATGAGCTTGAGCAACATAGTGAGAACTCATCTCTACATGAAATTTAAATATTAGCTGCATGTGGTGGTACACCACTGTGGTCCCAGCTAATTTGAAAGCTAAGGCAGGAGTATCACTTGATTTCAGGGGTTTGAAGCTGCAGTAAACTACAAGCATGGCATCGCACTCCAGCATGTGTGGCAGAGCAAGACCTTGTGTCCAAAAAAAAAAAAAAAAAAAGAAGAGAGAGAGAGAGAGAGGGAGAGAAATCCTTGTACACTGTTGATGCAAGTGTAAATTACTATACTCCCTATGAAGAATAAAATGGAAGTTACTCAAAAAACTAAAAATAGAACTACCACACAACGCAGCAATCCTACAATCCTACTGCACGGTATATATCCAAAGGAGGAGAATTCCATTTATCCAGTCAGTATATCTGCACTCTCATTTTTATTGCAGCACTATTCACAATAGCCAAGATATGGAATCAATCATGAATGGATAAAGAAAATGTGGTACATATCCAATGGAATATTATTCAGACATAAAAAAAATGAAATTCTGTCACCTGTAACAACATGGATAGAACTGGAAAACATTATGTTAAGTGAAATAAGCCAGGCACAGAAAGGCAAATATTACATGTTCTCACTCATATGTGAGAGTTCAAAAAATTAAAGTCATGAAATTAGAGAATAGAATGATGATTACCAGAGGCTGAGCAGGGTAATAGGGGTGTGGAAGGGGGTAAAGAGACAATGGTTAATGGGCACAAAAATATCTCTGGCAGAGTGGGGTGGGGAGGGGGGAGCAAGGGCAAGATATGTAACCCTAACAATATTTGTACCCACAGAATTTGAGAAAAAAAAATAAAATTATATAAAAAAAAAGAAAAAAGAAAAGAGAGAATGAATAAGATCCAGTATTCAGTAGCACAGTAGAGTGGCTGTAGGTAAATATAATCCATTGAATATTTTAAAAATAATTAGAGTTATTTGGAATTTGAATATTCCTAACATCAAGAAATGATAAATGCTCAAGGTGGTGGATACCCCAATTACCCTGGTTTGATTATTACATATAGTATGCTATTATCAAAACATCACATGTACTCCATAGACATATGCAATATTATTCACCGATAATAATTAAAAGTTGAAAAGAAATGTAAAAAGGAAAAAAAAATCACATGTAACATGTACCCTGAAATATGGACAATTAAGTATCCATAGTAATTAAAAATAAAACAATAAAAGAAACATTTAATAAGTTCTAACATTCATGCATATAAAAAGAAATGTATTTTATGACATTGAATAAAATAAGAGAAGAGAGAGAGAGAAAGAGCAGTAGGAGACAGAGGAGGAGGAGACAATATTAAGCATTTCTTTAATATCACTGACTCACGATACCAAATAGGATTCATTGCACATTAGAATATTTAAAATAAACCCTGCTGTCAGAATCATAGTGGGCTAAGTAAGAACAGATGTTAGCGAATTTTGTCCTCATTCAAAAAAGTAATATTAAATGTGTTTCTCCTTATTTGGTCATTTAAATATTTCAAATGCATGTTATTCTTTTTTATTTTGAAAACCCTAGATGATTTTTCTTTAACTGTTCCCAGTTTGACTCCTACAAGAATTCTATATTTATTGTTACTCCTACTTGATAAATTGTTAGCTTCCAAAGTATGTTTCTTTCCCATTTGTGTTTCAGCTCCTCATGTTGCTAGTCATTGTGTTCTTTTTCTTTTATGCATATGAAAAATCACTTAGGGATAGTGCATTATCATACTCTCTAAAACAATTTTCAGTGTGAAAATAATCAACTACATTTCTCAATAGCAATTTTCAGAGTAATATGCTGATCATTTAAAAATCAATAAATGCAAGCTTTTGTACATGGATTGTTTAAATTAAAGGGTTTTTGTTTTGTTTTGTGTGTACTGTTTTAATTTGGCCAGCCAATTATATGTATGTCTCTCATATTTTCATTAGTAATAGTTTCTTTGCATCTGACCCCATGGGAGAGAGACTAAAACCAGTTATGATTCAGCTCTGGCAATACTACTTTACTAGTATTAATGCATTAGTGAAAACAGAAATATCTTAAGAGTATTTAGTAATGTTATAATGGGAATGTTCACAACAAATAATCTATTCCAAAAAATTAAGTTTTGTTATCATTATGTCCAGAAGTGTCCAAATAATTACGTAAAATATTCGCTGGTCATTCACAATTAAAGTGTGATGAAAGTATTATAGTCACCTGTCTTCTGTTTTGAGTGGGTCACTAGGCAGTAATTAAGCTAATAATAATAGCTGTAAGCAGTACATATGTAAGTGGGATGATTGGAGAAGACATAATAGTTTAAAATCAATGTCACCTAAAAACATTATCAAAGCCAAGTTTTTAATGAAGATTGTTCATAAAGACTAATTTGTCAAATGCGCTTTCATCAAAATTAAAATTATTGTTAAGTAAATGGAACAGTTTCAGCTTTTTAAAGAATTTTTGTATCTTTTCATGTATTATAATATGCAGATCTTTGCTTAAATCTCCTTTAAAAATCTAAAAAATGAAAATGTCATTTATTACATTTAGCAAAATTATAATTAGACATTTAAGAGTATAATTTTAATTAGTATAAAGTAAGACTTTACACTTTTTATATTCTACTATCATTTGCCTGTACTCACAGTAGTTGGCTTATAGTTCACTGAATTCATTATTTTGAGTAGTTTTGCCTCCTTTGACTATTTTCCTGGTTGTTTGGCTGGTTGTTTTATATAATTAATCTCTCTATTTACAGGAAATCAATTCTTTCCTCACAGACATGTGGAGTCACTGGTCTACATTTAATAGGATCATTCTCTCTATGTGAGTGCATTTGTACACGCAGATATTTTTTATAGAGACTGTATTATGTTTCCCTGTGATAGATTGCTTTAATAATTTATTCCCGATCAATTTCTCTCTTCTATGTACCTGCAATTCCTATTAATTAGCTGATGAACAATCCAAACTTGCCCCACCCCCATATTTTTCCTTTTCTCTCATGTTTTTTTTTGTTGTTTGCTTCTTTCTTTTAGGGGGAGTCAACTCTATTTATGAAATAGCATTAAGTGTGTCCTCCAAACTTTATGTGGAATTTTTAATTTTTATTTATTTATTTGTTTGTTTTTTTGAGACAGAGTCTCGCTCTATCACCCCAGTTAAAGTGCAGTGGCGTCATTATAGCTCACGGCAACCTGAAATTCCTGGGCTCAAGGAATCCTCCTGCCTCAGTCTCCTGAATAGGTGGCACCATAGGCACAGGCCACCACACCTGACTAATATTTTCTATTTTTAGTAGAGATGGTATCTCGCTTTTGCTCAGGCTGGTCTTGAATGCCTAAACCTAAGTGATCCTCCCCCCTCAGCCTCCCATAGTGATAGGGCTACAGGCGTGAGCTCCTACACCCAGTCTATGTGGAACTTTTTAAACAACGTTTTCATTTTTGATAGTGTTAAGTTTCTTTTCTCTCCATTAGCTAAGTTTCTTTCCTCCTTTATGAATTTTAATTTTTAATATTACAAAATATTTCTAAAGATACAAAATAGGGTTTCTTAAAATATTTTATTTTATGTATTATTTTACAATATATAAATGTAGTTTATATCTCTCCATGTATTTTTATTATTTTCAGGTTTTATATTTTATTTAAATATCTCTTCATTTTAAATAATGAATTAATAGGAATGTTTACAAGGAATTGTGTGAGCAAGATTTTCAACTTGCCAAAATGTATAAAACGACCAAAGAATAATTAATAGTTATTTGTTGCAAGGAAATAGAGGTAAATGCTAGATTAAGCTTGGTTTTATTTAGGCAATTCCTCTCACTAGAAAAAATGAATATGATCTATTTAGAAAAGAAGCTCGATGTTAAGATAATGTGATATGTGGAGCGATGTGATATATGTTAGGACAAATGAGTTCATGGTTATAGGTGTAATGTCAACACATTTTTTGTGATTAAGTGTATCTCTTGGTAGGGCAATTTTATGAAGAAATCCACATCAAAAATCAGACCGTGAGTCCTTGGAAATTAGCACTGGCATTAGTGCTTTGGGCTAAAAGGCACTTTGGGCTAAAAGGCAAACTCATACCAAGAATACAGGTCAGTCTCAGAGTGTTGATTCCTTTTCCAAACTTAAATGAATTTGACAGTCAATCTGCTAGCAAGGGGCTGGTTATTCTTCTCAAGGTATTGTACTATATTGATTGCATAGCTTCAGTCACTTCAGAGAGTTTAGACATTCTGCAGAGGCAGTAACTAGGTTAGCCACAGAGAATGAGAGTCCTTAACGTCAGGCCAGTTACGTAGCTACCACGTCTGCTACCATGACCACTCCATCCATAGGTACATTATACGAGATCTTGCGTGGCAAGGGCAGTGTCTGGACAAATCATCTATGTTTTTCTACAGTAAATATTTTCTTTACCTGTTGATAACGTGATACAAAAGACAAACACAGTATTGCCATTCCTGTAGGTCTGCCCATAATGCCTCCTTCCCAGGCTTCTAAACCAACACAGATCCCCCAATCCTGATCAAGATCCAGTAAGTCAAACCATTTGGCTTTATCCATGATTACATGCATATCTTTACTTTGAGTAATCTTTATATGCAAGTTGTATGATCATATACAGTCCTCAAAGCAAACCAAACTGTTGTACAGCCATATAGGAGTGGAATTATAGTGTAGCTATTTTGTGATAAAGGTCTCTAGTCTGCTCACTGAAGCAATCTGTCATGTTTCCATTTTTTTCTGCTTTTGTAACAAATCTTCATGAAGCAATACCTGCAAACTAATAGAAAAGCATTGTTTTAGCAATGATAGATTATTCATATGTGTCTTGGATCTGGGGCATCTGTTAATGTAGCACATGTGTTTTCTGTATACTTTATGAGGCTTAATTCTAGGGGAGCAATATACTTTTTAAGATTGATTGCTGTTGTGCCCACCAAATCTTATGGCATGATGGTTTTAATGTTAGCATTTTTCATGACAGAGAGCTCTGGATAGTCACTGATATTCCATAATTATACGTTTAGTGTCTACCAAGACCAAGTTTAACAACAGGTATTGCTTTTAAAATGGTTTATAACTCTGCTGCAGAAACATAATCTTGTTTTAGAATCCTATGATCATAAATGTGACCATCCTATTGAGGCTTTTCAAAGACAGCACAAGTTACATTTACCTACTACAAAAACTTCTGCTATTATGAGTTCTTGTCCATGCACACGTTCACTTGTGCCACATGCTGAACCTGCTGTAGTAGCTTCTCCTTCTCTGTACACAATATGCTTCTTGCAAAACCCAAAGCATCCTTCTTAGCACTGCACTTCTTTTTTAGTTGTAAAAGATGTGATGTGCAATATGTATATTTTTTTAACTTGGAGGGCGGGGGGCGACAAATCTCAGATAACTGTATTCCTAAAAGCTACATCAAGATGGAAGGGCCTTGAATCATTGCAGACTGTCTTCCAGGCCTTGGAAAGTTACAACGACATACAGACTATTTTCCATTATATGCTCATCAGATTAAACTAGCATGATTTTATGAAAACAATGGGTCATTATGATGTTCTAGGAATGTTTGAAGAACAAGTGCCTTAAAATTATATAGTGGCAGAGAACAAAAATAGCATTGTACACTGAATCTAGACAGAAATCGTGGACTTCTATCTATCCAAGAAGGGAAAGGATTAAAAATAATGCCTTTCTCATGTAAATGCCCACAGTCTACATGCTAGAAGCTATATTAATTCTACAAAGGATATCATACCTTGAAAACTGTAATGGAGTTCACCACTTGGTTAAGTTTGCCAAAGTCTACTTTGCCAACTTTGATCAATTATTTTAAAAAGTAATTTTATTGAGGTAAAATTGATCACAATGGACCAGATAGTCAAAGTGTACCAATTATGTTTTAATATATATACTCTTGTAAAAACATCACCATAATCAAGACATTGGCCATATCTATTGTTCCCATCAGTTTCCTTCATGCTCCTTTGTGCCTTTTCTACCACTCTTCCTCATTACCCCATCACAGGAACCCACACATCTACTTTCTGTCACTATAGATAAGTTTGAAATTTTCAGATTTTATATAAATGGAATCATACAGCATGTGCTCTTTATACATGGCTTCCTTCACTCAGCATATTTCTCTTGAGATCAATACACATTTTGCATGTATTGATCTCTCTTTTCTTTGTATTGCTCAGTGGTGCTCCATTATGTGCATATATTACAATATGTTCATCTATTTACTTATTGATCGGAATTTGAACTTTGTGGTTTTTAATTCTGAGCTATTAAAAATAAAGTTGCTATGCAAAGAAATGACAAATTCCTCAGGTGATGGATAACCCAGTTACTCTGATTTGATTAATTTACATTGTATGCCTGTATTAAAATTCATAAATACCCTAGAAATATGTATAAATATTATGTACCCATAATATACAAAATAAAACATTAAAAATAAAATGAATTAAAGTTGCTATGGACATTTACTTACAAACTTTTTATGAAAATATGCAAACATGAAAGTATGAATCTATCCTGATTAAATGTTTTTAATAATGGTGCATCAACTACAGTACTAATTTTCAAAATTTGAATTTCATGGTCTGGCATAATTTATCATACATAAAATTAAGAAGCAAAGAAAGATTTTTTAACTTCTATTGTAGAATTAAAAAATCAAACCAGTAAAAATTCAAATTTTATAGCAAATTTACCATTTATTTTCATACATCTTAAAAAAGAATATTATTCAACCACCACCAAATATAGAAAAGATAATATCCCAAAGTATAGGGGAGAATAATATTTATTTAAATTAAATTAATTCACCTTAATGAAACTAATCACTATATTTTTCTTATTTCTGTATAAATCAGCAAACTATTTAAAACAGAATAACAATGCCAAGGGAATGGGTTTGGATACCACTAACTTACAGGATTTACTTTATGTGCTAGAACATAAATAAATAGGCCTCTATTCATTTTGTCCATGCTTCCCTTTCCCATGAAGTCTGCCACTTCTTTACACACTGTGTATGTGTCCGTGTTTGTTGTATATAGATATATGCATAGGCATATGTAGACAATACACACTTATGTATACACACACACACACATACACGGACACAATTTTTTGTCCACTTCTGTTTATTACTCTCTTGGATTTGCTTATGTTGTTTATATTCATTTATACTTATTCTCTATATTTTCTTATTCACATGCGTAACTATATGCATCTTTTAATATTTTTCATAGTTTTCCCTTTAACCAGATATGTTTTCCTCACCCCTTGATCACCAATGCAATTTTAATCTATTCTTCCTTAACACCATGCATTTCTATAAGTATTAAAGGCAGCTCAAATATTTTGATAAAATATTTTTCCACATATATATATCTGCTTTACAGATTATAAACCCCTGATATAAGAACATGAATTTCTTTAAAAAAAATGATTCTTATTGGTTATAACAGAACCTAGAAAAATATAGACTTTATTAAAGCAATTTTTTTTCCCACAAAACTCGGCAATAGTAGATCATTAAATTGAAATTGTAGGAAGCACTCTTTCATTTATTCTTGTAAATTGAATAGTATCTTGCCGAAGATTTTCACCTAATTACCATTACCACAGACCTTATTTGGAAATAGGGTCATTGAAGATGAAATTACTTACTTTAAGACAAAGTAACAATCCATAAAGTGGGCCCTTCATCCAATATGACTGGTGCTGTTACAAGAAGAGAAGAGAGACACAGAGACACAGAGAGAACAGTATTCGATGACAAACACAAAGACTGTAGTGATGCCACTGAAAGCCAAGGAATGAGAAGAATCAATAGGCACAATGAAAATTGAGAAAAAGGCGAGGAAGGATTAAGTACTGTTTAAGGAAACGTGTATGTGTGTGCCAAGCTGACAAAAATGGATGGCGATGGTTAGTCATATGTGTCAATTTGGCTAGGGAATCACATTCAGTTATTTTATTAAGCACTAATCTCAGAGTTACTGGGAAGATAGGTTGCAGATGTGCTTAATATTTATAATTAGATGAGTAAAGAAGATTACCCTTAATAATGTGGGTAGGCCTCATCCAATTAGTTGAAGGCTTAAAAAGCAAAAACTGCAGTTTCCCAGAAGGGAAAAAATAATTCTGCCTCCAGATTGCAGCAATTATATGTAAAATCACTGCATCTGCAGATGTAACTTAACTTTCTCTTTTCAGATATGGATTCCTTTTATTTCTTTTCTTGCCCAATTGCTCCAGGTAGGACTTTAAGTACTATTGTGAATAGAAGTACTGAGAGTGGCCATCCTTATCTTCGTCCTTATCTTAGCGAAAAAGCTTTCAGCATTTCACTATTGAGTATCATGATAGCTGTGGGTTTGTCACATATGTCCTTTATTGTGCTGAGGTGCATTCCTTCTACACCTAATTTGTTAACAGTTTTTATCATGAAAGGATGTTGAATTTTTCCAAGTTCTTTTTATCCATCTGTTAAGGTGATCATATGTTTTTTGTCCTTTATTCAGTTCATTTGGTTATTAAATTTAACAACAATGTTAACAGTCTCCTATCTTACTGAAGAAGTAATGAATATCTAATACATAATTTCAGTTATTAGCTGTATATGAAATGAGTGTTCCTCATTGCTAGATGAGCATCACGGTTAAAACATAATGATTGTCACATCCTAAGAATCCGTGCAAGGTGACGTGATATAGTAGAGGGCACTGGAATTTTGACATAAATAATATAGATCTGAATGATGATACACATTTTGTTAGCTATATAACTTTAGGCAATTCATTTTAGAACTCTGAGAACTGGTGTCCTAATATGTAAATTTGAAATCATAAAAATACATGCCCTATGTTTTCTACTATGAATTAACTAAGAAGGTGGATAAGATTCTTCCATACATTTTGTTTATATTAGGTTTAAAATAAAATTTTTGTTGTAGTGTAATTACTTTATATATCCCTGCTCGTTTCTAGCTCATGAGATCCCAATACTCAGTGATATAATTTTATTCAATTGTGTAACTCTTAAATATGTAGCATATTACTTGTATATAAATGACATTTTTTGTTAATTATATATGCTTTAAGCATGCTGAGAATGATATCACTGAACTTCTAAGGGTAGGTATCAACAGTATACATAGAATTAAGTTTAAACATTAGATCAGAATAAAAAAAATGCACTAGAAATACTTTAACAACTGCTATGAATAATGTAACAACTTTGGTTTATGCAACATCCAGGCTCACCTTTCAGTTATATTCATAATTAGGTATTTCAATTCTCTTATAGCATTTTCTCATCTACAAAATAAGAAAAATAATACCTATATTGCTGTATTTTGGACATGATTAAATCACAAGAGATAAAATGTATTGAGCTTTCATAATGATGCATTGTATACATAGATTTTTTAAATAAGTCAATCAGTGATTCACAGATTTTGTTGATGATAATGATGACTGATCATAATAAGCAAGAAATTTAAAAGAACTAGTGGTAACCATAGAGTCTTGAGAATTCATATGCTAAAATATTTTTTACAAATAAGGTTTTTATCTAAACCAATAAAAATAGAATATTAAATTAAATCAGATTGCCTAGCAATTGAGAAGCTTGCTGGTCTTCCAGTCATAATTTTCTCCCCTCTACAGTAATATTTTTAAATAATGTCTTCCCTTACCAAGTTCAGATTTTTCTTTTATTAGATAGTATGAAAGAAAGGAGATAGTGGAAATTGATTTTTAAAAAGGATGCTTTGAGAAAATTGGCCAAAGCATATTAAATAATTATGTATATCACAGTATTAAGTAATATACATACTGATCTTAAAATATGATATTTAAAATATGAGGATTGAAAAAGCTAACATTAATATTGTCATTTATGATAGAAAGGAGATCAATAAATTGAATATAGAAATTCTCAAGCAACCATTACACCTACCCTAACAAGACCTAGTAACAAACTAGATTGTTTCCACATAGCTAAGCAGAGAAACTTAAATCAATTAAATCTGAGAAACAAAGGCTTCTTTTATCACTTACAAAGCAACAGAAGGAGAGCAAATATGCCAGAGACAGGGATAAGAAATAAACAGTTGATCAGGGTTAACAAGCTATTGACAGTCACTGGTGGACTACTGTGAGTGACATATTAAAATCACAAGGAGCCACAGTCAACAAATACATCTGCACCCACCTACAATACTCCCACAGACTGTCACAAAGTGCTGTCCAAAGCTGTGGCAAGGCATGGGATCTAAAAGAGATCACTGGCAGGCATGATGGCCCTTCAGCCAGTACATTGTAAGGGTCTTTCAAAAGTGGTGTAGAGTAGTAGAATAAAGAGACATCTCCGAGACAGCTAGAGGCAAGCCTGGAAATCAAAAAGAACCCCCAGGCATCCTAAAGCTTGTAACTGGGCTGTAAAATGAAGATATGTGTCCCACAGAAGGGAAATGAAGCAGCTTTTTATCCTATTAGTTTATTGCATAAGACCTAATGAACAAATATAACAATTATTTATTTATTTTGCCATTATATACCAATGACTTTTTAAATAAAACAAATTAGCTAATTAATTTAAAGTTGTTAGATAATAAATACTACATGAGCTTACTATAGTTTTCTTGTTATAACGAAAGTATTTTTTTAGAATCAATTACAGAAACATGTCACTGTTTTATTATATTATACACATTGATACAACATCACTTTGCAGTCTGTTGGATTTTAGAAACATAATATGCATTATAGTTTTGCTCAAAAGGGAAATATTACTATTTAAAAGCTATTTCTATTGGGTGTCAAAAGTTTCTATATGATATGAATGCTTGAAATTGCATCTAGTTTAACCAATTCAAAAAATAAATCAATAAAAGAGATATTAATCACTCCATTATGATTTATTAGCATGATAAAAATGTAAGAAAAATAATTCGCATTATTTCCAAATCTATAAGTGTTTCTTCACAAAGAGCATTTGAATGTCCTTAAGTGCATTTTCCTACCCTCATACAAAGATAAATTATACACTAAATTTGAAAGAATATATATGGTTTTATGACTGTATTAATTTTATCACACAGTTTAAACTCAATCTATTAGAAAACTGTTAAAGAATTAGTTCACTAATCTGGTTTTTAAATAATTAGCTCTGAAACTTTGAATGTAAAATAAATAATAGGATTATTCTGATTTAACCAGGTTAAGACAGGCAATAGTATAATAAGTAATAAAGTTCAGAGACAAAGAACTGCAATTTTATCATAAAACAAACTAAATGTTTCAAAGGAGCAGAATCATTAGTTATCTCTAGTTGGTTCTTTCTGGGAATGATTTCCCAGGGCTCTCTCTCTGGTTTCCACTGAATGTCATTTAAAACAATGCAAGTAAGTGAGATCATAGTGAGATCAATAATGGAGAAAATATATAAAAATAATGATAGTGCCCAGCCACAAATCCTGCTTAACTTTAACATTTAAAAAAATAACACAAATTACTGCAAAAGAAGTTGAGAGAGGACTGAACAGATAGAATGAAACTTAAAACCTATACCTGAATCCATCTTGTGAAATTGCAGGACTGAAGTAGAAAGAGACACCTAAAAGCTGACAGAAAAAGAAGATGAGAAGGAAAGTATCACACACATCCACACCAAGTGAGAGAGAGGGAGAAAGAAGACCTCTTCTGAAATATCAAATATCAGGTAACCAAATATGCCTTAATTTTAGAAATAAGAGACAGAAAGACATTCTTTTAAATTCTTAAGGAAAGTTTAACTTAAATTAGAATTCCATAACCAGTAAAATCAATTAATGAAATAAAAAGATAAAGACCTCCTATAGTTCTATAGGTTTTAGAAAATTTACCATCAATAGATTTTATCTTATGTATTTTTAGAATATACTAAAGTCAAAATTGTATCAAGTTAAATGCTTGGAATACAAGATATGTTGAGATAGAAATTAACAAACTGTAGTAAAATCTTAAAATAAATATGTATAATATAAAAAAATTATACTGGGGAGTAGCAGAGTATAAACATGATATCTCTGTAGACAATAAACATACAATGTGTCATATAACCTTCAGATTTGATTTATCTCCTTTCAGAATGATTATTATTGCACACTGAAATAATCCTTATTTATCAGTCTGCTGTTATATAGGCTCAATTTTTATTTCCCTACTATACTATAGTGGAATACTCAAATGTGTATAAATTAAAAAATTCTAGACTCTACAGACACAGGGGTCCTCAAACTTTTTAAACAGGGGGCCAGTTCATTGTCCCTCAGACTGTTGGAGGGCTGTTGGAGAGTGTGGTGCACATTCCACACTTGCGCACTGTTGGCGGGGTCCAGTTGGCTGCTAAGCAGGACAGGCAGCAGTGGCAAAAACACCCCGGGGGAGGGATAAATGTCATTGGCGGGCGGGCATGTGGCCCGAGGGCTGCAGTTTGAGGACCCCTGCTACAGAGTATGAGGTGTATTCTTTATCTTTTTAAAATAATGATAAAATGAGATGGTATAGAAAATTGTTTTCTTATAAAATACAAAGTTGCATAAAACTATGTACTACTATTCTTACTGCTTGCTGTAAAAAAGCTGATATCAAAATGCTTTTATAAGAATGAGAAAAGCATAAGAATAAATCCCTAATAACATCCACTGAATAATTCATTTTTGCTTATTTTAAAGAATGTTCTAGCCTTTCATATAAGTGTGTTTTTTGTTTACTTATTTGTTTATTTATATGTACATAAGCAGGTAAGAGTTTGACTTACATATTTGGAAAAAACAAACAGATCTTTGCTATATTTCTTTAAAATTTATATGTGAGATGTTTTACATTTCTATTTAGATATTGCTTTAAGATAGACTCTAATGAATACACAAATCTAACTATATTCTAATTTTTGTTTCTGTAAAACCCCAAACTGAAGAGACAGCTTATTACTAGTAGCACTAGCACTATGTAAACTCAGAAAAAGTGAAAGGATAAAATAATGTGGAGGTTAGAGGCAACTACAAATATATTTTAAATACAGTAATTAAACAAATGATAAGCATCAATTTAACTGTAGGTGACAAGAAGCACAAGATAATACACTGTAATAATTTTAAGCACTGTTGGTTTATAATACTTGTGTGTATCTATAATAGCAAACAAGAATTTTCTAAATGCGTAATTCTTAGGAAACAGCTAGGCATTTCTCCAGGAAGTGAGTCGAGCAGATTGTGATGAGTTGTAAAACAGAATCCCTGCTGTAACTAATTTGTACTTAAGACTCTTTTCAGGAAAAGAAAAGCTTCCTTCATTTATAATATAATTGTAGGCAAAATTCAGTGAGAGTTTACTTTCATAAAATTGTCGTTAATAGGTTACTAGGACATATTTTGCAACACTGTGCTTAACAAAGTTCAATTTTAGGAAGTAACAGAAAAAGTTGTATTTTGTCTAGATAGTTTCTTAAAGGCATTTACATTATCTATTTTTTCTATATTTGCTTGGAGGATATACAATGACAAAAATCATTGAAATTGGGTCATTAATTACATGGCATATTCCAGCATAATGAACCATTAGAAAGGTATGCCCAGCATGAAAACAAAGCTGATTTCACTGTGTTTCTAGAACTGAATAGCAGGGACTTCAAGAGTTTGTCTTAATTGATATTCCATTATTTCCAATAATCTTACACTCTTAATTTATATGTAGTAATATAAATTGGTAAAATAAATTGTCCTTTAACTTAGTGAACTTACTGTGAAATATTTCTTAATAAGTACTTTTACTTAATAAGTAAGCCAGTTCAAAGGAGTTCATATAATCACTAAGCATAAAACAGCAGAAAAAAATTACATTTTCTTTAATCATTTTTCCTATATTCATGTAATAATTTTATTTCTTTTTTAGTATATTTGCTGCTGAAGTGAGTACAGTAATTTTATTTATTTGGTTGTCTTAACCTTGATCAAAACCAGAGTATTCAAGTCTAGCAACAGGTATAACTACATAATTTTATGAAATATTCTAGATATGCCTTTAATATTATAAATATTTTTGTATTATATCAAAATATGTTTTTGGTATATTAAATATATATTAACCTGCAGTGAATAAATAACCATAAATAGCCATATTATTTATGGCATATATGCATGTATATATATTAATACATGTGTATATATGTATATATGTACATGTGTATAAACATGTGCTTGTGTAATGGTAAATTATGATTATTTTAAGAAACTTTTGGAAACTTTAAGGAATATAAACTAGAATGTCATAAAGAAAATCTCACAAGTCTGAAAAGATTGATCATTTACATATTGCATTTACTGACCATATTTTAATTGAATATGGAATCAGTAATGAAAAACAGCTGGAAAATTCCAAATATTAGGAAAACTAAAACTTGGTCAAATTTTAACAAATACAGCTTGATTTTTGTTGTGGACATTGACCAAGATGGTCTTAATATTCTCAGCTTGACTAAACTTTTAGCCATGATTTATTCTGACCCCAGGCCTCTTACCTCCCTTTTCTTATAGCAATCACTTTTGAAAACTTTCAATTGTAAATCTTTTCTCTGCCCCTTGGAAATTAAATCTTCTCCCAGCCACTTTGCAGTTTTATTGAGGAATATCTTTCTCAGGGACTCATGAGCCATCCCTTAGAAATGTGATCATTAAGAAAGATAGAGGTCTCATCTCCATTCTCTGTGAGAGGGTAGGAGCCTAATTTTAATAAGCACCAATTTAGCAAGCCCAGATGGCCTCTTCACATTAAACCAGTTTCTCCTTAACCTCCTCTAGTACTTTTCCATAGCTGTGCTAGCTGCCTGTAGCTAATTTTAAAAAACAAAACTGTTTGTTTTTAAAATCTCTATTAATTCTCTATGTAGAAATCTCACTAACTTCATTTATTTATTGTAGGAGTTAATCTGGGATTTTTGGGGGGGATTTCTACATTTATGATCATATATGTAAGAAAAAGTTTTATTTCTTCAATTTCTATGTATTCCTTCTGTTTATTCCTTTAAATGTATTGTCTTAGTTGTCATCATTTGACTTCAAATTAATATAAAAACACATACGAAATTTTTGTAGGATATTTATTTGAGGCTACTCATATTCAGCTTAAGAGAGTTTTGTTTCATTTTCTTTTATTGTATTTTTTAATTTTTTATGAAATATAATTGTATACAATATGTTTATATATTTTTACTTTTATTTCAGAGTATTATGGGGGTACAAACACTTTGGTTACATAAATTTCCTTTGCACTGCCCGAGTCAGAGCTGCAAGTGTGCCCATCCTCCAGACAGAGTGCACCTGTCACGTTAGATGTGAATTTACCTATTCCCTGCCACCTCCCCAACACCTGATGAACGTTACTTCCATATGTGCACATAAGCATTGATTAACTATGCCAATTTCGTGGTGAATATATGTGGTGTTTGTTTTTCTATTCTTATGATACTTCACTTAGAAGAATGAGTTCCAGCTCCATCCAGGATAATACATGAGGTATAAGTTCACCATTATATTTTATGGCTGAGTAGTAATCCATGGTGTGTGTGTGTGTATATATATATATCTATATATATATATATAGCACATTTTATTAATCCACTCATATATTGTTGGGCACTTGGGCTGTTTCCACATCTTTGCAATTCTGAATTGTGCTGCTATAAAATTTTAACACAGATGTTCTTATTATAGAATGTCTTTTTTTTTTCCTTGCATAAATACCTAGTGCTGGATCAAATGGTACTTCTACTTTTAGTTCTTTGAGGTATTTCTATAGTACTTTCCATAGAGGTTGTACTAATTTGCAGTACCACCAGCAGTGTTTGAGTGTTCCTATCTCTTATATCCACACCAACATTTGTTGTTTGGGACTTTATGATAAAAGCCATGCTCACTGGAGTTAAGTGATATCTCATTGTCGTTTTGATTTGCATTTCCCTGGTGATTACAGATGTTGAGTAGTTTTTCATGTGTTTGTGGGCCATTAGTCAGTCTTTTTATGGAAAGTTTCTGTTCCTGTCCTTTGCCCACTTTTTAATGGGATTGTTTCATTTTTTCTTGTTAACTTTTCTGAGTTATATACAGATTCCAGTTATAAGCCTTGTATCGGATGTGTAGCATGCTAATATTTTTTCCCATTCTGTAGGTTGTCTGTTTTCTCTCATGATAGTTTCCTTGGCTGTGCAGAAGCTTTTTAATTTGATCATTTATTTATTTTTGGTGATGCCGTGATTGCTTTTGGGGTCTTCTTCATAAAATCTTTGCCTGAGCTGATGTCTGTAAGAGTTTTTCCAATGTTTCCTTCTAACATTCTTATAGTTTCATGCCTTAGGTTTGAGTCTGCTATCCATCATGAGTTGATTTTTGTGAGAGGTGAGAGGCACAGAACCGTGCAGAACACTGTCTCAGTGTTCTACACGTGGCTATCCAATTTTCCCAGCACCATTTATTGGATAGGGATTTTTTTCTCAGTGTATGTTTTTTGTCTGCTTTGTCAAAAATAGTACCTTGGACCTGAGACTAGGAAGGATGGGGTCTCACCCAGGCAGGCAGTGTGGGTGAGAATCTGTGGAAAATACAGTCTATTCACATCTCCATCTCAACTGCAGCCCAAAGCAGAGTAGTGGCAACCTTCCCAGGGGGCGCGAGAGTGCCTGGCCCCTGTATCCCTCATCAGTGTCACATAGTAGCTGCAGGCTACCTTTGCCAGTATCCATTCTCTCAAAATGGTACCCAGCTCAAGCTGCTGTGGGCGTGGATGCCTGTGGGATTCCACGTGAGTGCCCTCTCTGGGATAACATCTCTGTGCACTCTTCAAGCAGCTCCCTATGTTAGGTCTGAAACTTACCCAGGTTGGAGGTGTTCTCTTACAGCTAAGATCATAAAAGTTCATCTCAGAGAGCAGAGCCCGGGGCCTCTTTCTTACTGTTTCAGCATATCCAGGAGCTTCTCTTGACTTTTGCTCCCAACTGGGCAATTTGCCCAAAACCCTCTTCTTACCCACTTTTGATGTTTCCCCTCACTTCTCTGGTGAATCCTAGTGTTGTCTCATACATGATCTGTTCAAAATGGAAGAATTTGCTTACTATTCTGGTTCCTCTGTATGATGGAGACACATCCTACCTGTCTATTCAGCCATCTTGATTGTGTTTGCCATTTTGCTTTTCCTCAGCTAACAGAAGCCATTATTCTCTAATCTCCCCTGTAGCTTAGAGGATCCATATAATTGTGATTAGCCAGTGGAATGTGAGCAGAAGGAACCTAAATCATTTACAGGTCAAGGCAATTAAAATCTGTGTGTCTACCCCATGCTCTGTCTCTCTTCTAGTCTGTGAACTAGGACCAAAGGACTCATGATACAGCCACTAACAGGAGGAACTCACTTCCTTGAGAAACTGCCAGAGAGAGCAAAGTGACTTAATATTCACTCTATGAGTGAGAAACAAAACATTATATGAAGCCAAACTTCCTTTTAATTTTAAAATAGACATACTAAAGAAAGTAAAATATTAAAACACCTAAGGTATATAGTTAGTGAAAATTAAGACCATAGGTAAAAAACCAACTTACAATTCTACTCTAATAATGAGGCAATTCATACTTAATTTGCACAACACTTTGAGACTTTGAGGTGAGGAAAGATGTGTTTATTGGTAATTTTTCTTTTATTTTAAAAATATATTATTCACAGTCTCTCACTTTATTTTTAAAGCCGATATCACTTTCTATTTTCCTGTGCCACTTTCTCAAGTCCCTCAAATAGTTTCCTCTTCATTACCACTACCAATATCTTTTCTCAGAATAGTGTCTTATAATTTTTGTGCCGATGTGGAATTGATGCTGCTTTAACTTATTTGATGGAGAAGTGAATAGGTCTTTGCACTGTCAACATAATATCAGATAACATTAATGAGAGGGTATTTTTTATTCCCATAGTGAAGTGAGAGATATGTTACTTACCCATACTATTTCCACTGTTAAATGACTATTATACACTTAGTAGAGTTGCTATACATTTATTTGCTAGTTGGAACTACTCAAATTCCAATGCACTTCAACTGAGAAAATCTCACCTACTTTCTTATTCATGTTGTAATTTTCTGGTTCATACTTTGAATATGGTAGTGATTTCTGTAGTATGTTTGGACTTTGTAAATAAGAAAAAGCCCTAAGAATTTCACATTTTTTAAAATAAATAATTATAAAACTAATAAATACATCCTTAAGGCTAGACAAATGATATAAAAACTAAAATGGGTAAGCTTATCATGAGGTGTGAGCAAAGAGTTTTAGCTTAGTCGTATATGCTACAAATATTTGCTGTGTAAAGTATTAAATAAAGATCCGATTTAAAGAATCTATGACAAAGTTAGAGCACCCAGCCACACTGCTGCTGCTCTAATTTCCCTTCAGCTATTTCTCCACAGTATAGCTGAGGAAATAAACCTTTCTCTCCCAAATTTAAAACCTACAAATATCTTTCAGTTCTCCTCAAAATAGAGGTGGAAATCTTTACTTATTATGTAAGTCCTGCATAATCTTTTTTTTTTTTTTTTTTGAGACAGAGTCTCACTTTATTGCCCAGGCTAGAGTGAGTGCTGCGGCGTCAGCCTAGCTCACAGCAACCTCAAACTCCTGGGCTCAAGCAATCCTGCTGCCTCAGCCTCCCAAGTAGCTGGGACTACAGGCATGTGCCACCATGCCCGGCTAATTTTTTCTATATATATTAGTTGTCCAATTAATTTCTTTCTATTTATGGTAGAGATGAGGTCTCGCTCTTGCTCAGGCTGGTCTCGAACTCCAAGCTCAAATGATCCGCCCACCTGGGCCTCCCAGAGAGCTAGGATTACAGATGTGAGCCACCGGGCCCATAATCTTTTCCTTGTTGATTTCTCAGCTTGTCTTTAGTTTTCCCCTCTATCTCCCTGCAGCAACCACACCAGCTTTTTCATACTCATCAACCATTATTAGAGTTTTCTTTAACATTCTGTTTTCCTCCTTTAAAAAAAAAAGGAAAGCTTTTTCTTTTATCTCAGACCCCTCAAGCTTACTCTTCGAATGCCATTATGTTAAAATTAATTTCCCAGAGTAGCTATTCTGGAATTTTCCCTCTCATTTTATAATATAGCATGGTCCTTGAACATTTCTTTTCTTCCTTATCACACTTATCTTACTTTTTTTCTTACTCATTTATCATGTATTTTCAACATTTACCTTTCATTCACATTTTAAATACTTCTGTGTGTATGTGCGTGTAAGAAAGAGACAAAGAGAAAGAGATAGAGAGACTATAAAAATTACTGAACAAGAAAAAGATACACAAAACCTGAGACAAATCTACCTCAATACAAAATAGTGAGAATGGTGTTACTTTTACCCTGTAGTCTTAATTTATTATTTTATAAATACTCTAAATCAAATGTATATCTCTCTTTGTGTAAGATGAAAAAGTGCAAAATAAAATTTTTGCCCAACTTAATAAAAAGGTATAGAAAATATTTCATCTAGGCCATTACATTTGGAAATATATTATTATTTATTATTTATCCAATTCATATAGTGTTCTTATTTTATTTTATAAATATGTAAAATATGTGCTTCATTTTATTTCTGAAACAGTAAAAGTCAGAAAATATAGGGGAAAAAAAGGAAGGAAAGGAGAAGATAAAATATAAATTATCATTTTTCCTTTTGCTCCCCCATTTTAGGACCATAGTTAAAAAATTTCCAAAGTCCTTGAAAATTAAGCAAAATCAAGGATAATGGCACTTAATTAAGAAATTCAGAAAAATATACTATAAGTTTGGATTTTCTAACCAAAGAAATAACTTACTGATCTAGAAATGTATTGACAATGAATATTGAGCATAATGAATGTTATGCTTTAATGCATAATGTTATGCATAATGAATGTTATGTTTAAGGTCTATAGACCTTAAAATGGTCAGACTATATTCAAATCATTTCTTTTTTTATTTTCTGATTGAGATATAAGCATTAAAGGGATTTTAGATTATTTAGTATCTTCACAGGTGATGTGAGTGACGGGGAGGGGAGCAGCTATAAATATAGATGAAGCTTCCTTCCTTTGCCCCCTCTTCCCCCCAGCTCACCTCCTGCCATGCCCCCTTCCTAAGTCTCATGCAAGACAATTTTTCCAGGGATGAGTGGTTTGTGTGTGTGCATGTGTGTGTGTGTGTGTGTGTGTGTGGTGAGGGGTACTGTGGAGCTCTGAAGCCCAGTCCTTAACAGGCTGCAGCCCGGGGCTTGGGGACTGCAGATCTAGAGGATTAAAAAGATAAAGGAAAAATAAGAGAAAATATCTTTCTGTTTAGTTTTAGCTTTCTTTTTATAGCTGTAAATAAGATAATTTTTGTCAAGATAATCCTTGAAGGAAAACAATTTTATAATGATTCTGAACACCAGCAACTTCAAATAATCAATTAGGGTATTCAAATATAGCTAATAAAATTTATGATGAAAGTGTGAAATTTAAGACAAACCTGGACATGATATATGTCACAGCTAGTCTATCAAGGGCTGTGGGCACACATTTTAGGAACCTACCATTACATATAATTCATATTAACTTTATGGCTAAAGAAAAAAAGCAACAAACACAAGGTAAATTGAAATTAATTCTACTTCTTAATTTGTGCTGCTCAGACCCAATGTGAGAAGCAACATTTCCATCACTTTCCCACTGAATTTTCCCTGGCAGCCATATACTATATTATTTTAGTCCTTCTCCTCCACATTTTCTACTGTCAATCTCAAAAGCTCATATATCCTAATTTTACCTTGATACTCTGAAGGCAAGAGAGGAGAAACAGCAAGGGAACTAGAAATTCCTTTAGTAAGAAGAGCAAACTTAAATAGTATTGAATTGAAACCAGATTTAGAGTATTTCCATACCTTTTAGTTACCATGAAGATAGATATTATTTTGCCCAAGAAAGTTGCAATAGTTGTATGTTTTTTTCAGGGGGAAGGAAGATAATGGAATGAGTAGAAAAAGATAAAAGGGAGATCAGATATAAAATTATGTTAGTAGTCAAGGAAAGAGAAGGCTGCTGGCAGTGGAGGAAAAAAAAAGAAAAAGAAAAGAAATTGATATATAATTGGAAGGAGAATGTGCAAGACTTTACAGTACTATTTTGGGGTGTAGAGATGAGTGAGGGGAAGTGTCATGGAATATTTCCTCTGGTTTAGTGACGAGGTGGGCAGGAGTGCTTGTTACTGAAAGAACTAAAACCAGGGGATGAGTATGCTGTAGTGGGAGGAGAGGTTTAGTAATAAAGGGAAAAGGAAAGATTGGAATAGATGTGGAAGGGAGGGGATTTTTTTTCTAGTTTAAGTTTGAATTTGTATGTGAAAGTCCAAATGGGAGAGAGAGTTAGTTAATAAAATTAAGAAAGGGGATAGCTTAAAGATAGTTATTATCACTGAGATTGCTATGTTTTAAAGGTTAGAAAAGAGTTAAATGTAACAAAAATCATTTTAGGGAATTCTCATTCTCTCTCTCTCTCTTTTCTGTTTTCTGTTCAATCTAACTACTTAATCTGGCAATAATGAAAACAGACAGACATCCAAGACCTGAAAAGTGGGAAAAACAAATCAGAAATCAAGAATCAGGAAAATTGGGGAAGACAAAACAGAATTATCTTATATGCATTATGTTCAAGTATTTGCAAGGACATAATGCATACAAGATAACTAGTTGTTTATGGAAAAAAATTAAAATCATAATTACAGTCTGCACAGTTCAAATATAAAAAGCTCAGACAATTATTCCATTTTATTGTAGCAATTCAAATTGTTTTATTTCTCCCTTTTACTAATATCACATCTTCATGGGACTAAACTTTGGGAAAAAATACTAAGGTGGACTTCTTGTTACTGGGTGTGAACTGAATAGAGCATGCACTAGTTATGCTAATAATTCTTAAAAGATTCTCTTGCCAAAATACCTATATTTTGTTCTTCTTTTTCTCTAATGTAACAGAGATAGGTTCAACTGAAGATTATGTTGCTGGTTTTATATTATATAATTTGTATTGCACAAAAATGTACCCTGGAGAGCCTACTGAGTTTCTATTATGTTTGGTGTTCATGTTTATGTTTCTAATGGTAAAAATAGAAATATAGAATGTTTGTAAGAGTAGTAGGAACCTAAGTTATACTTATTTCTTATCAAAGTACATAAAACTATAACTTATGTTCAATTTAGTGCACTTTTGAGAATAAAGGAACACTATTATTAGTTATGCTGGAACAATTAGCATTAATTAAGGATCTCCTGAACAAAAGAGCATGTATCTTTGAAGTATCTAAAAAGCATTGAAATTTTCTAAATCTGAATTCAATACTATCTGATCTGAGAACTTTCAAACAGAGTTGCTGGGTAAAGTACGAGAAACTCAATTAAATATGAACCTCAATTTAATAATAAATAATTTTCGAAAGTTTGTCCCAAATATTGCATAGGCATTGTTTACTAAAGAAAATACTAATTGAATATCTGAATTTCAAATTTAATAGGGTATCCTATATTTTCATTTGCTAAATGTTGCAAACTTACTATAAGCATCCCCAATAAAATAATTTGGGTGCCAAGTTTGCATTCAGATGAAATTGGGATAAAAAAATATTCGATGGCACTTTGACTACCTTTTCTGGTATGATTTATATCAGGGATAATTATAGATTTAAGTTTCATAGTAGAAACAACTAAAAACTTGTTAAAAGTGGAATTTTCTTCATTGATAATTCAATTCTTCCGTTAGCACTTCACTTGTTTTATTATGTGTTCTTTGCATTCCTGCATCCTTATTAATTCAAATCATAAGTTAAGTCTTAATTATGACCAAAAACTAGGCAGAAGTAGTGAATATCAACAAACGACTTTATGGTAATAGTCTAAAATATCCCCTTGCAGAGAAATACGTGAAAAGTTTCTAGGCACTAGTGTCTTTTTTTTTTATTATTTGAATCATATGTTTCTTAATTACACAGCATATCAGGCAGTATTATTATTAACAGATCATTAACATATTAACAGATCATTTGATGTAATGCTCTGGGAGGTGCCAATTTGAAGTAATTTGGTTATGGGTCTCACACTAGTCGAAGTAATAAAGATTTTATATCTTATCTTGAGAATATTAAAATCACTTTTCAAAACCTGAAGAATAGAGATATAAAGGTTAATAATAATGAATAACAACAAAGGATGAAGTCATAGGATTTTGGAGGTGACTTGTTTTATCCTTTTCCTCAAATTTTCTCAGATCTTCTAAAAGGTAACATTTGACCAATTCTAAAGGCTTTCTTTTCTTGAGAGCAGGCCATATGCATAAGGCACTTTAATTAATCCACACGATTTAACTGTTTCAAGGGTGTTTTCTGAATATCCTAGTAATATCCTCACCTTGCTCTTCCATATTGTGGAATCCCAAATTATTCAAACTGCTAAAATAAACTTTGGAAGACAGTCTCACCAAATCTACTTTATTCTATTATCAGAGAAAATCATTGACTTGCAGAGTCTGTTTTATGAGAATTAATTTATAAATAACTCCAAGTTCTACTTGTCAAGATTAAATAGAGAATACAAGGACAAATATAATTATAATAAAAAGAGAAGATACATTATTTAATTATTGTCTGCCTTACTATTTGATAGGATATATCAAAACAATGCTTGAACTTTTTATGAGATTTGTTAAACTTGTGTTTTCAATCAATTTAATCACACATGAATCAATATATTTCAATTGAGGAAGCTTAGATAGAAATTATTTCATTACAAAAGATCTTCGGGATAATGTACTTAATTATTTTGTGTGTGCATGACTGCCAAATTATCATGGAGAATCTATAAAGTTCAGGTAAGAAATAATAATTTTTTACACTTTAGTATTTTGTTTTGTTTTAATTTAGTTAAAAAATAAAGAAGAATCAAAATTAAATAGTGAAATAGTTCTTATATATATACAAATTGTAATGTGATTAATTTAATCATAATTATCAGACCAAACAAGGCTATTTTACTAAGAATTTGATTTTATTTTGTCCTTGAAAGTGATCATATAGATATCTTTGACATGTGGGGAGAATTATATCTTTTATTTAATAAAACAGCTATATTTATTTATGTTGTTCCTTACAATAAAAGTTTATTGAAATATATTAGTGTATAGACAAAAGCATGAGTAAAAGGAAATGTTTCACTTGATAAAGATTTCATGAAAATAGCTCACATAAAAGGTGATTCAATTCCAAAATATAGTTTGAATAGTTCATAAGACAAGGGTAAAAAATGAAAAATATACATACATACACACATAAACATTTTCTTCTTTCAATTATTAAATGCAATCATTTTATTATGTGTCTTGTTTGTTTACATAATATATTTTGGAAAGTTGTGGGAAAGAAGGAAAATGCCTCATCTTAAAATTGTTCTTTTTGTGAGCTTTTATTGCTCTAAGTAGTTCGATGCTGTGATATTAGTCACTTTCTTTCTTGTCTCAGGGCTGTGCTAATTCATTAGTTGCTGAAATTTGTGTCTTGTTTCTCCAGACAAACAAAATAAGACAAATTTTTGTCTTACTTCTCCAGCTGCATATTATGTATGCATATATATTTACATATGCATGTTTATTCTCTGTATATGTACATCTAAAAATGCACAAGAGTTTTTCTGCCTCCAATAATTTTACAAAATGATAAATGCTCAATATGTTACTTTTTAGACTAAAAATACTTTATATTCCATTTTACCTTTGAACAGAATCAGTGGACCCATTACACAAACTCTAACTCTTTTATAAACAGACTTCTAAATGTTCATAATTACTAGGAAAATATCTAGTTCACATGTATGCATGTATCAAATAATATGTGTACTTATCAAGAAATGTTTGTGTTTTATCACAAACTTATTTATTTAACTTATTTAAAATAACTTGTTATTTTAATTACAAAATATGTTACAACATAGATTACAAAGTGTGTTGCCAAAAACCAATTAATATGATATTATAGAAAGATACAGTAAGAGTCAGTTATAAAACTGACTAAAAAAAAAAAGGCAACGTGTGTATGTGTGTATTTTAAGAAAAATAGTTTAGATTGGTAATCAATGTAAAATATATTTAGGATTTTTATATTAAATTTTATGATTCTGAACTTAAAAAAATATTTATTATCAACAAACCCTAATGGTCCCAAATTCTTTGAACAAACATTATCTGCCATAGTAGGAAAGGATTACTTAACACCACTCTTTTCTATTTGAGAGTTATTTTTTTTTAAAGCTAATCTTTTGCAGCTCTAACAAAAGTTAGACTGCTTATTGATTATTATGGCATTAAAAAATGAAAAGTTTTTTATCTTTGTTGCCATTAGGTTTTTGTTATCCTCTGTATTTAAATATTTAACTGTAATATTTATAATTCATTTTTTTTAATTTTTAGATTGATTGATAAAATGTATCATGACAAACACATTTTTTTTGTCATCCACATAGTGCCTTAGTTCTCTTTATTTTTCTGTTTGGAAGTTTCTATTGACATATTTCGAAATTCATTAATTCATTCTTCAGCTGTATCCGGTCTAATAAGTTCATCAAAACATTGTTACTATGATTTTATTTGCTAGCATTTCCTTTTTATTCTTTTTTAGAGTTTTCATATTTTTGCTTACATTATTCATCTAATTTTGCATGTTGTCTAGTTCTCCCCCCTTAAGACCATTAATATATTAATCACAATCATTTTAAATTCCCTATGTGATAATTTCAAAAGCTGTATCACATCTGACTGACTTATTTATCATGTTACATAATTGGAAAATCAATAAAAAATATAAGTTCTTAACTGCTTCATAGAAATGTATATTATTCGATGTCTAAGATTCCCTAGAAAATAAGTATAAAAAAATTGACACTTTCCTCATAAAGTAATTATACAATATTATTTGTCCTCAATTTTATACAAAATCACCTCCTCATATGCATAATACAGAATAGTTTAGAAATTTGTGGTTGCTTAATATCTGTGACTTGTTTACATATTCACTTCTATCTTTATAATAACATTTCTTATCAGATTATTTCTTCCACAGGGAGATGGTAAGATTAACATAAAATATGACCTCTAAAAGAAAAAATACATATTTCTCTTATATTTCAGAACATATCTAATGTTAAGGAAATAAAAAAATTAGAATATAAGAAATTATAATTTCCAATATTCTGCCAGATCCTTAATTTGAGGTGTAATGAGATAATTCCCAGTCCATTTATCAATCTCATTCCAAATTGAGCCTATTCTTTTTGAATTGACAGAAAAGTAACAAATATAAAGATAAAAATAGAGATGGATATTGATAGACAATCTAAATAAAGAAATAAATGGTCATTAAATTTCTTAATTTTAAAAAACACTTTAAAATTATTTTATTTTTAATTAAAAATAATTGTACATATTTGTGGAATATATAGTGATGTTTCAGTATATTTAATGTATCGTGGGCATCTCAAACATTTATCATCTGTGTTCAAAACATTCAATATCCTCCTCCTAGCTATTTGAAACTACATATGATTATTGACTGTAGTCATCCTTTAGTGATATAGAACATTTAAATATATTCAGGAATTTAAAAATGAGCACCACTAACAAATAACATTAAATCTGAAAGTCATCTGGACACTTACTGTTTAAGTTTCTGGTTAGAGGATTTCTGTTATCACAGATAAAATTTCTATATTTATAGTGATTCACCACAAACACAAGAAAATTTCATAGGAATTGCCAATATAAAACAAAGCAAGGAAAACACAAAAATTACAGCATTTTGCTACATTTTACCATTAGTTTTTTATCTTTGTTGCCATTAGGTTTTTGTTATCCTCTGTATTTAAATATTTAACTGTAATATTTATAATTCAATTGTTTTAATTTTTAGATTGATTGATAAAATATGTCATGACAAATACATTTTTCTTGTCATCCACAATGATATTACCAGAGGAGACTAACCAAGAGATTTCCATAGTCATTGTATTGTTTTCACTCTTTATTAAGAAAAATCACTAAATACATTTTATGCAACTTGACTACTAATTGACACTGCTTTCTTTAATCTTTTTTCAAATAAATACCTACCTGGGTTCCTTTGTGTTGATAGAAGAGTTCTTTAACTTTAGTGTTGGTTGTATAAATCTATGTGATGAAATGCCATAGAATTATTAAGAAAACTTTTAAAAAATTGAGTAGGACTTTTGGTTTTAGCTCTGACCTTTAAAGAGCTTAGAAGTCATCAGTCATATCCTTACCAAAAAAAAAAAAAAAAAAAACTGCAAGAGAAACCTAAAAATCAATGACTGTTTTTATATCCATCAAAACTGAGGTTGTGGAACAAACTGCCATCCCCAAATCTGGAAAGGGAGGTGAATAAAGAGGATCGCATGTGAGATCAGATTACCTGGATCATAATCAGATGGAGTAACAAATTTATAAGAGCATAAATATAAACAGTAACCTTGGTGTATTTTTGATGTTTTTGAAAGATATTGACGACTGTGAGAGAAACTTTCAAACTGAAAAATAAAAATAACTAAGGCATTAAGAAGCAAAACAATGGAATATCCAAGAACCGTGGAAAGATTTCAAAAGATGTATCATATGTGCTCTTGGATTACCAGAAGGAAAGGGGAGAGAAAGCAGAATAGAAGAAATATTGAAAGTACAAAGGGTATTCAGTAGCACATTAGGGAGAGTATCATTAACAATAATTTATTGTATATTTCAAAATAACTAAAACAGTGGAATTGGAATATTCCTAACATAAATAAATGATAAGTGCTTGAGATGATGGTTATTCCAATTACCCTGATATTTATCATTGCACATTGTATGCTTGCATTAAAGTATCATATGTACCCCATAAATGGGTACAACTATCAGGCATTCATAATACTTAAAAATTTAAATGTTTTTAAAAAATGGAAGTAATAATGGCTGAGAATTTTTTAATAGTTGTGATAAATATAAACAAAACATACAGAAAGCTCAGAGAACATAAGCCAGGATAAATATATTTAAAAAATGTAAACCTAGGCATATCATATACAAGCTCAGAAAAGCAAAGACAAAAATATCTTTAAAGCAGGCAAACCAAATATTGTAACTTTAGGAGAATATGATAAGAATTACATGCGATTCTCAATAGGAACCATGCAGGAAAGAAGAAAGAAATATTTAAAGAATTAAGAGGAAGAATAAACCTAGAATTCTATAACTACTAAAATTATCCTTCAACAGTGATGATAAAATAACAATATTTCCAGACAAACAACAATCTGGAGAATTCATTGCTGGCAGACTTCACTGCAAGAAATGTGAATAGAAGTTCTTCGGAGAAAAGGAAACTAATAATATGAAGCAAAACAATGAGTCAGATTTTACACACACTAAAAAGACTATAATCAAGAGGATGGTCAATAGCAAAGGTTGACAAGCATATGGAGTAATTGGAACCCTGACCCACTGCTAGGGGGGAATTTAATATGTGATATCTACCTTGAAAAACAGTTGGGCAGTTATTCAAATAGTTAAAACCTAGGATTATAGTATGACTCAGCATTTCTATAGCTAGATAGAAACCAAGAGAATTAACAACATATATTTATGCAAAAGCTTGCAAACGAATGCTTATAGCAGTATTATCCTAATGCATAAGAACATGGGAAATAAAAAAAATACATCATAAAGTGATGAACAGATAAACTAAATGTGGTGTAGTTGAACAATACAATGGGATATTGCTTGGCCTTAGAAAGGAATGATACTGTTACAACATAGATGAACCTTAAAAACATTAAGCAAAGTAAAAGAAGTCAGACACTTAAAAGGCTATGTATTATATGATTCCTTTATATGAAATGCCTAGAATGGGCAAATTTACAGACACAGAAAATAGATTAGTAGTTGTCAGGGATGGAGATAAGGGATAATTGGCAATGATGGCTAATATATATGGAATTTTCTTTTGAGTCATTAACATTTGATATAATTACAAAGTGGTAATTATGGCCAAATCTTGTGGATATATTTTAAACATATTTGTAATTCATACATTTTAAAATGGGATGAATAGTACAATATGTGAATTATAACTCAATTTAAAAACACACACAATGTGATATCACTGCACACTTTTTTTATTAACAATTTGTAGCAGCTTCATCAATCATTAAAGCATGCAAAGGTGGACCTAAACAGAATTATACAGAAAAAGTCATCTGTTGCCAATATAAAAAGATAAATAATTATTCCCTTTCATATTATTGTTGTGTGGTAATGTCTAAAGTGTTAAGCCTCTAATCTTCCAGATTAGTAATATTAGTTAATCAGACAGCAATTACTGTTTTCAATAACTAGGAAAGAGTTCCTTTACATTATTTGACATGTCCAGATGGAAAGACAAGCTGCTATTCTAGTTGCCGCAAGTTATGATGTAAAACACTGTCTTGTTTATAATAAAGTTCAATAAGAACACATTAGGGAAAAAAGAAAACAAATGAAAAAAGTTATCAAATATACTTTAAATCAAATTTTATCATTCTGCAATTAGAAAGTAGATAATTTCCAAGGGACATTATTTATATGACATAAATCATTGCTTATTAGCTCAAGAGATATATCCTAGAACAAATTCCTTAAAAATTTTTAATGCTAATGGACTACATACTAAATATATAATAGTATTTACTATTTTGTTTGATGACCATGCCCTTTCCTTGAATTATAGACTTTACATTCTCTCTCTAACTTATTAAAATATGATGAACATTATCAGTATCTAATACATAGCCAAATGTGAATTTTATTTTTCTAGCCAATGTAAATAATACATTGATTTTTTATTCCAATCTTTAGATTAACTGTTTTAATAATAGTGATAATCAGATTCTCATGCATTCATTTTTGTATTCTTAAGTTACTCTTAAATCATAAATCTCAATATAATGAAAACTCATATACCAATTTAATGGGGGGCCATAAAATTATGTTTAAGATTTATTTACTTTTAAAAATTAAAATATGATAAAGTAGAATTTGACTCTACAGATATTAACCTTGTGAAAGTCCCCATGTTCATGCTCAATAGTGATAGCTTAGTATAAACACATTGTACACAGAAATCACTGAGAATGGATGTTTGTAATAATATGGGTCTGCCTATGCACATATGCTTTGTTTTTGTTTGTTGTTCTCAGTTGTCACTAAAAATTGAGAATCATAAAATGCATCTTAACTTTTGCTTACTGCATTTGGTTTATAAATATTTCAGGAAAATATTTATTTTACATAAAAAACAACTTTCAGTGAGCAAAGCACTGGACTTCTGAATATGTGAGGTTAATATTTGAAAGATTAATAAGCAATATTTTCTATTAAAAATATCATTTTTTATTTTTTAACTTACCTTTATGTGACTGCTATAGTACACTTGATTTCTACTTAATAACATTATTTATTACTGGTTTGTGATGTTGTCATTTTAATGACAGTGTTACTTTAATAACCCTGCATCACAAGATTAGTGTACAAAAATGGTAATTAATTACAGTTAAAAATTACAATTTGAATAGATTCTATTTATTTGTTTATTCATTCATTCATTCATTCATTTGTTTTTTAGAGACAGGATCTTGCTCTGTTGGCCAGGCTGGAGTTCAGTGGCATGATCAATGCTCACCAGCAGCCTCATACTTCTGGGCTTAAGCAATCCTCTTGCCTCAGCCTCCTGAGTAGTGAGGACTACAGGCGCCAGCCACCATTTCCAGCTAATTTTTTCCCATTTCTTTAGAAAAGGGATTTTACTCTGTTGCCCAGGCTACTTCCCAACTCCTGCTCTCAAGTAGTACTCCTGCATTGCTGGAATTACAGGTATGAGTCACCATGCTTGTCTATGAATTGATCCTTTTTATCAGATTATATTTGGTTGTATTAATAGAATTATATATCACACAATTTCTTAGCCTCAAATTTTTATTGAATTGAAAGATCAAGAAATGGTGGGAATAATTATTAATACATTTTCCAGAATTTAAAACTGTTAAAGTACCCAATCAGAGGAGTAAGATAATGCAAGAATATTTGGTGTCTTCATGTCCAGGAGTACCTTTTATGTCTATGAGTAAAGTAATCAAGAAAAACCTTCTTATTAACCCTAATGTTGACAAAGAAAATCTAGTATAATTTTAAATGAACTAATTCAATAATGCACATAAGTCTGGGTATTTAATTTTATAGACCTTTTTATATAACTTTTGTTATTTATTCATTTATTTTTATTGTTCTTAAGACTGCATGTAAATTTTTCAAACTTTGTATTTTTTATTAATTAATTAATTTAATTTTTTTATTTCAACATATTATGGGGGTACAAATGTTGTTAAGGTTATATGTATTACCCTTGCCTCCTCTCCCCCCTTGAGTCAGAGCTTCAAGTGTGTCAATCCCCCAGGTGGTGCACATCACATTCATTATATATATTTATGCAAACTTTGTTTTAATATAAGTTAGATTCTTACGTTAGAAAACCAAAATTTTTCACTTATACTTTTCAAAAATTAGTGTTCTCTTAATAATACAAATGTAAAAATTATACATCAATTATTATGTGAAATAGGTCTTGTTTATTTTTAAATGTATACTTATTTATGGAAGGCAAATAATTTTTACATCTGTAAAAATCTGTTTCGGATTTAGGATTTTTTCACATTTTGGAATGCTTGCACAAACACGTTAAGATGTCTTAGGATGGGACCCAATTCTTAACACAAAATTCATTTAAGTTTCTTATACACATTATGCACATAGCTTAAAAGTTATATTATAAAATATTTTTAGTAATTTTGTGGATAAAACAAAGTTTGGACTGCATTTTGACTGCAACCCATCACATGAGGTCAGATGTGGAATTTTCTACTTGAGGTGTCTGTCATGTCAGTGCTTAAGAAGTTTTGGGTTTTGGAGAATTTCCAATTTCAGACTTTTAGATTAGGGATGCTCAACCTGTATTACCTTATAAATCTACTTGCCCTGGTCTTTCTTGAAAATAAGGTTGTCCAACGTGTTCACAACAAAACAACAGCATTAAAAACAATAAATACAAACAGAATTCTTCTAGCAATTTATATGAAAGTTGGTTTTTCTGAAATAAATTTGTCAGTCTTTATCTGTACTTTCCTTCCAGGTTCTTTATTTCTGGAACATGACACACAATCGCTGGAGCAGCAGCAATAGTCTTAATTTGATGAGAGAAAGGCTAGAAGAATTACAGGGGCCATATACTTGAAAAGTGAACTCATGAAACAGCATTAACAACTACTTATGTTCACTTGATTTGTTGCTGAAGAAAATGTATACAGAAACACATACACCAAATTCACTGAATTAATTCATTAAAAAGAAGATAAACTAATAGGGTAACTGGGTAAACTAAATGGGTAACTGCTAAAATTAACAGATATCTAAGCAGCATGAATGTTTCACTTAAAAGTTTTATATAAAAACAACAACTTATTCACAAGCTCTTCACTTGAAATATGTATGCCTGTAACCAGGTTAGCTGATATTGAATAGTATAAATATAAATATATATATGTGCTTATATATAATGTATTCACTTTACAAGAGTAGATTTGAAAATGTCATGTTTAAAAATTGCAAGTATTTTGTTGTCTTGAAAAGATAGAACAAAATAATAGGTATTCTGCAAAATGTATTTAAGATGATACACATCATAGATAATAAACCCAGAAGAATAAAAATATCTAAGTTTTAGAAAAATGTGGTAAGGTAATAAAAAGGAATAGATTTTTCTTTTTTCCCCAAAAAAATTAGGTCAACAAACTTTGTCAGATATAGCATTTGTTTATTAAATATTCAATATCAATGTCAAAATTAGTTACTACCACATCCCACTATGTCACATAATCATGGAGGTGTCAAGAGATACAAACTCTTTGAGCATAGATATTCTGCTTCCTACTTACTAAGCATTTCCCTTAAAATGATGGTTTTATTTAATTAAATAAATTTGTTCTGAGCTTATACTCAGTATATGCCTCTATCTTTGGTTTTTAAGATAGAGAAAAATGACTGTAACATATTCTGACACCAAAAATAGCATAATCTTCTGAGGAAACTTCAGCTTCTTGAATTGTAATGATTTTTTTCCAGAAAATGCAATATGTGGAGACTGAAGATTTGATGGACTATAATATAAATTTCAATATCTCTAGGAGATTTTTAGTTGGCATAGTTATATTTTCTGAGTTAAATAACTTTGCCAGAGACTGATTTGGGATTCCTCACCTCTAATTTGATGACTGGAGAGCAGAAAGGGATTTAGTTATCAAAGCAAATATGAGAGGAAATGATGAAGCAGACATCAGCAAAAATCAGTGTATTATGATTCTGAAGAAATGGAAAACACTTAGATATGCTGATGTAATCAAATCTATTTGGATTTTCTTATTTATTCAAAATTTAGCTATCATTAAATATAAATAGAAAAAGAATATGAAAGTAAATACGAAGAACCTGAAAAGATAGTATTCATTAATGGTAATTTATTAAATAAAAATGTTATTCAAAAATTAAGAGCATATATTTTATAATTTATCATTATGACAAAGTATAAAAATTCAGATAAATATACCACCATATATTTAAAAACTATATACTTAGTAATTAATCTAATTGCATATATGAATTTTATATTTTTAAAAAATATTCAAAGAGTAATTAATTTACATCTGAAATGCAAAAGTTAGGTAGAAAGTAAAAGAAAAGTAATTTTATGTCAAGAAAGAGAAAAATATATCTTTAAAATAAACGAAGTTGATCACTTCCTTTCAATAAGACAAAGGTTGAGAGGTTCACCAATCTACAGATATATTTGGATAGTACATTGTTAAATCTAGAGACCAATGAAATACCTGTTTGCTTTGAGAGTCAATAAAAATGCAATAGCTATAAGTTTCTAAAAAAATTAATTTTGAGCTTTAAACAAAACATAATTGATAGAAGAAAGCAATATCTTTACCTAATAGTTTCTGCATATTACATTAGCACCCATTAATGTCATTAATAATACTCCATAAAAAAGGAAAACCCACATATGCCTAAGCTAATAATTTTACTGTTGCTTTTATCTTATGCATAACTTCTCATACAAACTATATATAGACTTTGCCCAAAAGTAATATTATGCCCTATATTTGAATATTTGGCTAGCATATGAAACAAATCTCTGTTTCCAGAACCAATGAAATAAAACACACAAATGATTAATTATTCCATCTTATTAAATTCTAGTGCGAGAGATTCTATATATAATTATGTATGCACATACAAATGAACATACACAAATATATACAAATACATATGTATTTTATCTCTTATTTTGTTATAATATCACTTGTATTAGTCAAGTGCACATTTTTGTTAAATAATCTGATGTTGTAGTCCACAAATTAATTTTATTATTTTTAAGTTTTCTCTATTCATGTAAAAATTTCTACAAATATATTTTACAGTAGAACTGGAAGAAAATATATCTTTCATTTTCTGAGTTTTCTATCCATGATGAAATATATACTTGAGCAGACTGAAAAAGCATCTAGTACTTAGTTTATATATTATGTTTCTTACTTATTAAGCAATTTAGCTATTTTCTAGATTTTAACAAATTCATTATGTATAGGGCCAATTTATAGATTTATGGACTGAATGTTCAAACTCTACCATGATACATAGTAAAAATTTACTAATTGTGGAATAAGGTGGCAAAATATATGAAAATAAAGTAACATATGAAATTTTTTTACAACATAAGTGACCAGAGAAAAGCTATTTTATAAAGAAGATTTTATTGAAGTAAATAAATTGTGGATGCAGACTATGGAGGTTTTCTAGAAAAACGACAGGAGACAGACTTTCAGGATGTATGGTAAATAGTCTAGGAAAGCTACATTAAAATAAGAAGCAGTGTTCTGCCAGAAGCAATGTGGGAGATTCACCAATAGAATTAATTGAATGGAAAGAGCAGTATTAAAGCACTTGTAATACTACCTCCTGTAGAGCTATAAATTTGCACATGAGCATAGACATGTGCCAAATCAAGTGAGACACACACATAAGCACACACATTCTGGCTTCACATTCAGATTGCATAAAGAGAAAATTTACTTTAAAAGATGGCCATTAAAATGAAATAAGGCAAGGCAATTGGGGTTTTATTGGGCAGCAGGATAATACCATGGTATAATGAATTCCATAAATATAACAACCACTTGGGAAATAAAACTGATGCTTTCACATAGGCCAACTAACGTTTGAGTCCTATATACTTTCCTCTAAGATAAAATACTGTAACTTTATATCTCTCACTGCAAGACATATTTTTTGATGAGAATGATTAAGATGATCATGAATGAAACCTTACATAAAAATCATATTTTATGATTCCTGTATGTAAAAGCATTTTCCATATATCATTATATCTCATTAACTTGCTATGTTTTTTAAAAATCTTTGGTACTGTAAATTAAGGACATAGATATAGCCAGCACTATATAGAAAAGGTCCTCATGGAGAGTAATCAAAGAATAATGGACCCGGGCATCAAAATTAAGCAGCCCTATTTACTGTTCTAATGGCCAATTTTACATGTCAACTTGGCTAGGCTATGGTTATGAGTTATTTGGTCCAATGGCAGTCAAGATGTTGCTGTGAAGTTATTTTTTAGCTGGCATTAACATTTAAATCAGTAGACTGAGTAAAACAGATTACCCTCTGTAATGTAGGTAGACCTTATCCAATCAGTTGGAGGCTTTAAGAGCAAAGACTGAGATTGCCCAAAGAAGAGTCCTGTCAAACAGCAACCTAGGAACCTGCTATAGGTGACAACCTACTGCCCTAATTGCCCTAATCATTGGGAATTCAGAAGCCAGACTGTAACATCAACTCCTACCTGAACGTTCAGCTTGTCAGGCTGACAGACTCATAAGAAACAAATCTTTAAAATATTTTTTTTTAATCTTTACATAGATGGTACATGATAGCTGGATAGATGATATTGCTGTAGAAACAAATATGTATGTCCTATCGGTTGTTTTTCTAGAGACCACTGACTGATACAATTAAATATACAGATTCACATGATCTCAGGAGTGATTTTGCAGTTGTCACAGAATACATAATTGCATGAATCTGCTTTTCCTAAAGTAATAGAAAATTATTTCCGCACTTCTTTCACTTCTTTTAATTTTCAACTACATCTATTCTCCATTGGACATGTTGTATTTTACATTTCTGAGAAAATTTTATTTACCTCAATGTCTTTTTTTCTTTTGAAAATATTTTATTGTATACATTTAGGGTATACAATGTGATGTTCTGATATACATATTCATAGTGAAATGAATACTACAAGTCAAACAAATAAATGTATCTATCTATCATCTCCCATAGTTTCTTTCATTTTTTGTGGTAAAGTACCTAGAATCTACTTTCTTACTGACTTTCCACTATATAATATTATTAACTAAAGTCCTTATGCTGTACAATAGATCCCTAGACATATTCATTTTGCTTAACTACAACTTTGTACCCTTTGATATATATGTCTATATATTTCCCCCACTTCCTGCCTCCGGTAACCACTGTTCTACTATTTCTATACGTTTAATGCTTTTTTTAGACTCCCCATATAAATGAGATCCTGCAGTATTTTCCTTTCTTTGTCTGGTATATTTCACTTAGTATAATATTTTCCAGATTTATCCATGTTGTCACAAATGGCAGGTTCTTTTTTTTAAGGCTGAATAATATTCCACTTAAGATATTAGTATATACCACATTGTCTTTATTCATTCATACTTAGATAAAAATTTAGGTTGAGTGCATATCTTTGGCATTGTGAATAATGCTGCAAGGAACATAGGAGTGCAGATATCTCTTTGACATACTGATGTCTTTGCCTTCAGCTATATGCCTTATAGTGAGATTGCTAAATCATATGGTAGTTCTATAATATTTTTAAGGAATCTCCATAGTATAATCCATAATGACTGACCAAGTAACATTCTCACTGATAGTGTTCAAGGACTTCATTTTCTCCACATCCTGTTCAACACTTGTTATCTTTAGTCTTTTTTGGTAATAGCCATTTTAACGGGTGTGAGGTGATATATCATTATGTTTTTAATTTGCATTTCTCTAATTATTAGTAATGTTAAATATTTTTCCATATTCCTGTTGACCATTTTTGTGTCATCTTTTGAGAAATGTCTATGGAGGTCCTTTGCCCACTTTTAAATTTTTTTTCTATTGAATTTTGTCAGTTTCTTTTATATTTTGTATATTAACCTCTTACCAGATATACAGTTTCCAAATATTTTCTACCATTCCACAGATTGCCTTTCCATTTTGTTGTTTTCTGTGCTGTACAAAAGTTGTTTTAGTTTTATGGAGTTCCATTTATTTTTGTTGTTGTTGCTGTTATCTGAGCTTTTGATATGATATCCAAAAAATTATTGCCAAGGTCAAAATCAAGGAGCTTTTCCTTATGTTTTATTTTAGGAATTTTACATTTAGGTTGTTAATACAGTTTGAATTAATTATTGTATATCATGTATGAGTCCAATTTCATTCTTTTGCCTGTGGATTTCCTGTTTTTTAACCAATTATTGAAGAGACTATATCTTCCTCATTGTGTCTTCTTGGTACCCTTTTTGAAAATTAATTGACCGTATATGTATGCTTGCATTTATTTCTGAGCTTTCTATGATTTCCATGATTTATATGTATGATATGAATGCCAACACTGTTCTGTTTGATTACTATAGCTTTGCAACATAATTTGAAATCAGTCAGTGTGTGCCTCCAGGTATGTTTTTCTTTCTCAAGGTTGTTTAGCTATTAGAGATATTTTATGGCCTCATAGAACTTTCAGAATTTTTTTTTCTATTTCTGGGAAACATACCATTGGAACTTTTATAGGGATTACATTAATCTGTTTTTATTTTTATTCAGTACATTTCTTTATGAATTTTTTATACATGAGCCTGAGCAATTGTTTCACAAATGTAAATGCTTATTTAAGGATATTTAATTTAAGCTCTTGGTAAAGCTTATAAATATATTTTGCCTTTATCTTCTATTTTTTTCACATTTTGTTTGATATTTGTCTCACGTTATTTATTTTTTCCACTAAATTGAGGATCCACGAAAGTCAAAGTCACAGTCAATTCTTAGAGCCTACAAATTTTCCTAAAACCATCACAAAAACACTTGGTCTATATTTAATCTTTGCAGTGAGGAAGGCTGTACATCAAAGGAACTATGATGCAGTTCCTCAGAGAAAGAGAAAGTAGAATTCTTGTAGAATGTAGAGACAGAGTGTGGTTTAGTTGACATGTCGATGAAACTGTTTTGAGATACTCAAGCAAAACAAGGCTGTGAGTTTAGAAGTTATAATTAGATCTGAGCTGCAAATTGGCCTTGGGTTCTGTTTTCTTGGAAACTTTAAAGTTAAGATGGCTCTGGAATGTTGTGTCCAGACAGCTGGAGTTTACCTGGATTGTAAATCAGAAGTCCCTCACTCTGTCAAAGTGACAGGTCCTCCAGATATGGGGATAATTTATTAAACTGATACAATTTCAAACAGAAAATTTTAAGATAGTATAAGATTTTAGAGAACTATATTTCTCAGTAAGTATGAAAGCAATAGCCTCTCAAAGAAAGAGATTGTGATGACATTTTACAACTACAGTGTGTCCTTCAGGGAGATACTAGTCCCAGTCAATATTGCAGCTATTTTTTTCTGTGTCTTTTATTCCAACCTGATGAATGGCAGGGCATAATTTTACTAAGTAACTTTTTACTTTTTCAATAAGTACCTATGTCCTCCCTAGATCCACTTGCAAAAGTAAAAAGGATAGTATTTGTGAATGAAGGTATGTTTTCTAATATATTTAGCATGTCCAAATAAAGCCAACAGCAGCTGTAAAAACCCATACCAGTATTAAAAAATATAAAGCATTTCATTAAAGAAATCATACATACATAAATGGTAGAAGAAAAACGAGGATAAATAAGGAATTTTAAGTCATTTTACAAATAAATAGTTGTTTTGGGATTTCTTGATACAGATCAATCTCACTGGGGTTAGGAGATATCTCATTGTGGTTTTGATTTGCATTTCTCTAATGATTAGAGATGTTGAGCATTTTTTTTATATGTTTGCAGGCCATTATTCTGTTTTCTTTGAAAAAGTTTCTGTTCATTTCCATTGCCCATTTCGTGATGGGGTTGTTTGATTTTTTCTTGTTAATTCTTTTGAGTTTTAGATAAATTCTTGTTATAAGACCTTTATCGGAAGTGTAGAGAGCATATATTTTCTTCCATTCTATAAGTTGTCTATTTGCTCTAATGATAGTTTCCTTGGCTGTGCAGAAGCTTTTTAATTTGATCATATCACATATGTTTATTTTTGTTGCTGTGGTGATTGCTTTGGGGGTCTTCTTCAAGAATTCTTCGCCTAGGCCAATGTCTGAAAGGGTTTTCCCAACATCCGAGGATGTGGAGAGACAAGAACACTCTTACACTGCTAGTGGGACTGCAAATTAGTACAACCTTTGTGGAAAACAATTTGGAGATATCTCAAAGAATTAAAAATAGAAATACTATATGACCCAGCAATATCATTATTAGGCATCTACCCAAAAGAACATAAGACATTCTATTATAAAGACATCTGCACCTGAATGTTTATGGCAGCACAATTCACTATTGTAAGGACGTGGAAACAACCCAAGTGCCCATCAATTCATGAGTGGATAATTAAAATTTGGTATACGTTTACAATGGAATCTTACTCAGTTCTAAGAAATGACAGTGAGTTAGCACCGCTTGATGAGCATTGTAGGGAGGAAAGGACTACCTCTAGCCCTTCTTAGGGAGAGGCAAAGAAACACACTGTAACCAAAATGTCTAAAAAAAAAAATTTTTGTTAATGGGAGGTGAACAGGTGGAAGGGGGGAGAAAGGGAAGGGTACGCACTTTCATGGTGGGTGCAGGGCACACCTCTTGAAGACGGGACACACTTGAAGCTCTGGCAGGGCGGGATGGGGGGGCAGGGGCAAGATATGTAACCCTAACAATATTTGTACCCACAGAATTTGGGAATAAATAAATAAATAAATATAATATATATATATGTGTGTGTGTGTGTGTGTATATATATATTATACTGAATTGAGCCCATTATCCAAAGTGAGGTGACACAGATCAGAAAAATGGGCTCCACATGTATTTGCCATCAAATTGGTAGTAACTGATTATCACTATGGTGCTCAAATGGTGGTGGTGATCACCAGGGATTCAGGGGCTAGGGGGGTAGACCCACCTCTGAGGGATGTGGTGAGCATTGTGGAGGGGAATGGCATACCTCTGACCCTTGCTAGGGAAACACAAAGTTATAAAATGTAACCAAAATGTTAAAACAAACAAACAAACAAACATTTATCGGCTGTTGGGCAGGTGGGAGGGAGGAGGAGGGGAATGGGTATATACATACATAATAAGTGCAATGTGGCAATGTGCACTGCCTAGGGGATGGACACGCTTGAAGCTCTGACTCAAGTGGGGAGGGGAGGCAAGGGCAATGTATGTAAACTTAAAATTTGTACCCCCATATGCTGAAATAAAAAAATAATAAATAATTACAGTTTGACATTAATATGATATTACATTGATAAGCAATGATAAGTATACAAAAAGGATGAAATTCTGGAAGCATGAATGATACTAAACAAATACTCCTATCATGAGTTTTTCTCATGAGTTTATATCTTCCTGGGGAAGGATTGTGATCAATATGTTAAAAAATAAATTATTATGACATTTAATTATTGCTTATAATTTATTGAATATCTAAAACTATAATCAATTAAGCTTGTTATTGACAAATCAAAATGACAATGAAAAACCTACTTACTCACATTTACACTGTAAAAATTAAAAATCTGACCATTTCAAGTTCAGTAGCAGATATGCGCTATTGTATATTATGTACATTTCTCATTGGAGTATAAAATGCTAAAGTGACTTTGGAAATTTGTTTTTCACTTGAATTTGAATGTTCACATTTTCCCTGACCTAAGAATTCTTCTCCTAGAGGAATGTCCAAAATAAACTCTCCCATTAAAAACAGAAAATATATGAAATTGTATTTATAGCAGCCATATTTATAGTATTATTTAAAAAATAAAAGAAACAGCTTAAATTCTCAGTAATGGCTGATTGTCAAAAAAAAAGATGATATAGTCATCTGTAAAATATTATACAACACTTGATTCTTTGCTGTTCTTCACACTAAAGAAGCTTAATTTACCTCAGAACATACTCATTTTAAGTTCCTTCTACATGGAATAATCTGCTTTTGGATATGTCTGTATTAATTTCTCCCTTTTGTATGTTTTTTCTCTGTTGCCATTTCATTAGAGAGTTCACCCTACTCTAATATTTTAATCATTTGCTCTACATTTCTCCTAAATGCTTTATGGGCATTATCTTTGCCTGACCTGCACTTTTATTTTTTGTCATATGGCTGAAGAAGGCATGTATTTCTTTAGTTCATTGCTATATCTCCAGAAAAGAGAATAATACAACGCATATGAAGTCTTTAATACATCTTTCTTCAATGAGTGAAATGATTATTGAATAAATCTATGAATTAAACACAGTATTTAATTTGGTAAAGAAGATTACTTTTTTCTATTAAGTGCAGAAAGGCACAAAGAAAAAATTATCTGATAAATATTAAATAATATAAAATACAAAAGCATTGAAAGAAATGAGAAATTACTTAAAGGAAGATAAAAACACAATAATGGAATTAAAATTCACTTTGTTGGCAAGCCAAAACTTATGAAATGAAAAACTGAATAAAATATATAGAATACTATAATATATATACAAATTTGAAGATGTTAGTTAGATACAGAGGGATATATAGAATGATAACCAGAGTAAAAAAAATAAAATTAAAGTATATTTAAGATAATTGAACTCTTCAAGAAAACATCAGGACTATGGTAATTCATAAAATATTAAAACAAAACCTTGAGATAAAAGAAAAAATAATGATATATTTAAAATTTATTTTACTTGTATATGTTTATGGGACACAATGTAATGTTTTGATATATGCATACATTGTGGAATGATTAAAACAGATGATTAACAAAATAATTTTTTCAAAGTAATTTATGTTATTTAAACAATCACTACAAAATTTAACTGTATTAAAGAATTGTTTGTTAGTATTTAAACTATACAAAGTAAAAAGGTTTACTTTAATAAGTGCAAATACTTGCAATATGCTAGTTTTAAAAATATTAGAAAATGGCAAATACAGACACAGAATGCACGGTAAGAAAAAAACCAAATATCTTATTAGCATACAAAATGATGAATAGTATCAAGTACAATTGCATGCAATACAAATTTTTTGAAAAATAGTCTTTCTTAGAATGGTAAAAATCTAAATGTTTTTTAGTGTCTAATGTTAGGAGTTCTTACGCACTATAGGAAAGAGGATATATTGACAGCTAATCAGTTATATTTTTTAATGTAATTAATGTAATGTACATTTTATTTTGCAATGCATTATATAAAAGTAGAGAGAAAAATGTCATAAGGGTAGACTTTGTAGATAATAAAAAATGAGAAGAAATAATGAAATTTATATCTGAAAATTTTGAGAAAACATTTCAGAACATTTCTTGAAAAATATAATGCTCCATTTGCATTGAAAAAGAAGGAAATATTATGAATAATCAAATCATTGTCAAAGAAAACAAGCCAACAAAACTGTATAAAGTATAGACAATTTTCAAGTTAGTTTTATGAGAAAGCTTGAGCAAACAGATTAATTCTATGCATATCACTATATGGAAATTTGGTTTTTGTAAATACTAAATTTAATAAAATAAAAAATGAGAGATAAATATACCTTTAAATATTTAAATGTTATTATATACCAATTTTTTTTCACTCTTGAATGGATGTTGAAATTGACCAACGCTTCTCACCTCCACCTTCCAAATTATAGTAAATTTGTAAATTTGTAAATTGGGACCTGAGGTAAAAGGTGATCACTATAAATAGCAAACACCTTTATATTAAAAAGGTCAATATAATGTCATAAAATTATATTGTATTTATTTGTTTATTTATTTATTTATTTTTAAGAGACAGGGTCTCACTGTATCACTCAGGCTGGCGGACAGTGGCTCAAACTTCTGGGCTCAAGTGATTTGCCCACATAGGCCTCCCAAAGTGCTAGGATTATAGGCGTGAACCACCACCCCCATCTTGTTTTTTATTTTATAGAATAATTTTTTCTATATCCTTGACATATACCTGACTTGTTACCATAAACTAAATTTTTACGACATATAAGAAAGAAATATAGACCAGGCATGGTGTCTCACACCTATAATCCCAGCACTTTCAGAGGCCAAGGCAGGAGGGTTGCTGGAGCCCAGGAGTTAGAGACCAACCTGGCCAACATAGAAAGACCCCATTTCTAAAACAGCACAAATAAAAAAATACAATAGCCAGCCATGATGGTATGTACCGGTAGTCCAATTTGGGTGGCTAAGGTAGGAAGATTGCTTGATTACAGGGGTTCATGGTTACAGTAAACTATGATCATGCCATTGCTCTCTAGCCTGGGTGACACAGTGACACTGTCTCTAAAAAAATAAATAAATAAAAAATGAAAAAATAAAAAAAGTATATACAAAAAATTTATATCTCTCATTGCTGATTAATATTTTACTTACAAAATTTTTTTTCCTAAATTAATTTTAAAACACTAAGCAATTCACTATCCTAGCATGGTGTTTAATTCATTAAAGATCACCAAAATGTCAATTCATGAGTTGATTAGTAAAATTTGGTATATGTTTACAATGGAATATTATTCAATTTTAAGAAATGACAGTGAGATAGCACTGCTTATATTATCCTGGGTTGAGCTTGTGCCCATTATCCGAAGTGGGTGATACAAGATCGGAAGAATGGGCTCCACATACACTCACCCCTACCATCAAATTGGTACTGAGAGATTAACACTATGGTGCTCAAATGGTAGTGGTGTTCGCCAGGGATTTGGTGGTTGGGGGTTTAGATCACATCTGAGGGATGTGGTGAGCATTGTGGAGGGGAAGGGCATACCTCTAACCCTTTCTAGGGAGAGGCAAAAATATAAAATGCAACCAAAATGTTTGTACTCTCATATTTTCTTGAAAAAAAATCACCAAAATGTATCTATGTACACTTAATGCATCCCAATATACACAAATTGTTCAAAATTGTACACAATTTTTTTTTAAATTAGCAAAGCAGATTTATCAATATAAGAATATTTCCTTTCCAGCCTTTTTTCAAATATATCAAAAGAAACGTATTAAAATTGGCTTATAGTGATGCCAGATATCATACATATTATTTCTACTTTTGTGCCACCTGAAAAAAATTGAAATATACCATATAAAGCTAAGAATTCATGTGGTTAAATATAGCTTTTCTATTAAAATCCTGGAGTCCACCTCTACGGTGAACTTTGCTCTTTCTCCTTGACATGAATTGTAACTTCAACACAAGGAATATTGGCATGCCTCCCATGTTTGACCCTTGACTCATCCATTGCTATACGGAAATTAGGTTTCCATTCTATGTCACCAAAGGTCATATCTGCACAGGAAAGAACAAATTGGGAACAACTCCTTTCTAATGAAACTGTAACACCAAACAAGTCTAAAAACAGAGGTTATTCTTTGAAAGTGAAATGACTCAAATGGCAAGAGAAACAAAACTATTAATCAAAAACTCTGATATCTTACCTAAGGCATCAGTGATCAAAGATATAACTATGCCTTCTCATCACATAGAAAGACATTTATTTATTTATAATTTTATTTCTAGATCGGTTTTTTAAAATCTATGATCTGAAATGTACTAATTTTCCCATATATCCAACCATAGACTATCAACTATTTCCTGAATAACATTTCAGTAAATATTATAATGCTACTCTAACCCTAACCCAAGCAAACTCATACTCATAAATATACACACATAAACACAAGCATACAAACATACACATACACTCATATGAACCAGAATGGAAGACAAGAGTGACCCTAGACTGATGAACAACTGTAAAGAGACAAGTCAGACACAAGTGGAGGAATCCTTTTGGAAGCAGTAAAACAAAATTCTGGGTGGGTTGAAGAAGATCAAATAATGGACTCTTCCTGGCAGAAGAGTTAATGTAGGAGATAAAAGGTAACAGAACGTGCCACCCCAAATATTTGCCTTGGTACATGGATTATTTTGAACCAAAAGCCATCGAGAACCAGCAAGCCCAACAAAACCTCTTTTTCTCCCCCTAACTGCCTAAAAATAGAATGTAAATTTCCCCTTTTGTAAAATAAATTGTCATTTATAAGGGAAATGCACATTTTTAAAGATGTCTCTATAACAGTAAGAGAGCTACTCCCTGAGACAACTCTTACTACCTGAGAGACTCTTATCCGCTTAAGGCATCTTATTTCCTACGTTTCCTCTCTTCCTTCTGATAACTTATCCTCTCCTCTGCTCAAAAGGACCAAACTTCTTTCCTTTTTTTAGCCAAAAATGTTACACAAGCTTCAATCATCTGACTGCCTCCTAGAGCCACATTTTTCTTTGTGAACCCCTGTGTATACTTACTTAATTAAAACTATTTTGCTTTCTTTTGTTAATCCATCTTTTGTCAGTTGGGTTTTCTGACCCCAGCCACTGAAACAACAAATTTAGAGCAAAAGAAGTTTCACCTTCCCTACAGAGAAAACAACAAGAAAATCTCGCCAATGAAAGTTGCATAGTTTTTTGTACAACTTCAGTTTGTAGCAATCTGACATAAATTTAAATCATAGGTCTGTCACATATTAATCGAATAATTTTGAGTGATTTACCTAACCATACTATACCTGACAGCAATAATAACACCAAATTCATATATTTTTGTGACTATTAAGTGAGAAAATATAAAGAGTTTAAATAGTAAACAAATAGTAATTATTATTAACAAGTTTTTATTTTTTATTTTTTTATTTCAGCATATTATGAGGGTACAAATGTTTAGGTTACATTTATTGCCTTTGCCTCACGAGGTCAGATCTTCAAGCATGTCCATCCCACAGATGGTGCGCACCGCATCCATTTTTTATTCAAAGTTACATGAAACTTTTGTTTTTCAATAGATTTTTTTTTTTCAATCCCAATGTCCTTCATTGGGTAGAGCTCTCATTCTCTCTGTCTCTCTCTCTTTCTCTCTCTAAAAAGGCTTATCTCAAAATAAAAAAGAAAAGGAAAAAAAAGCTAAATAAAAAGGCTTATCCAGAGAGGACTGAGGCCAATGACAATAAAATCCCCATTGTGCTCTACTTGGCGATAATATTCAGGTAACTGCCTTCTAATGTTACAGCAACAAATATTTAGTTTTAGAAAAAGATTTCAAATTTATGGCAACACTGAAGATTTGGTAGATTGAAAAAGTGCTATATACTTGTAATTTTTGCTGTTGTTATTCTTGTTGTCACTGACTTTTTAATATCTTGTAGTTGGAAATTTTTTTTCTCTATCTGCCTTAGGTTTATTGGCTGGTGCCTTGAAAATTAGATTGACAAAAAAAATTAACAAGAGAAAATCAAATAGAAGTTTATTAACACATGCATCAAGCATACACACCAGAGTATTCTTGATGAGTAACTCAGAGGAGTATTTAGAACTTGGGCTTATACAGCATCTTAGCAAAGAACCATAAATTAGTAGAGAAGTCATAAGACAAAGGAAAAGATCTTTGAGTTGTTGCCATATGGCTGTGCCACAGCGGGACCATGAAGGTGATGAGCAGCTGGCGGGGCTGGTGGCCCAGGCTGACCCATTAGGCCACTTAGTGCTTCACATGTCCTGCCTGAGTACTTAGAGGAGTAGGAGAAGCCGGGGCGGGTTCTCTGTGAGCATGTCTTTTGCTCCACATGCCTGCAGGAATGTCGGAAGTGAAGAAACGTGTTTGTGTGATGTGCCCTAGCGCTCTGCACCTGCCAGCGGAGCCGAGTAGCTGCAGGGGCAGATGGAGGGCACAGAGACTTCTTGCCATGGCTTCTGGAAGAATTTGTTCCTATCCAAGCTCTGGGCCCATGTGGCTACCTAGTCCAAATGCCAGAATTGCATCGTGGAAGGTGTGAATGCCACCAATCAGGGTAAGTCCCTTATGCCCAGGAAATGTCCCAAACCATTACACCTTTCCTTGACCTTACTGTCCCAAGAAGAACTTTGATCAGGAAGAACTTGTTTAACACTGCAAATTATCTCCTAAGATGGAAACCAAATTTGCGGTTTGTCCAATATGTGCCTTGATACCCCAGGGATACCCCCAACTACCGCGGTACCAACTTTATAGAACACATCCAGCACTGGCACCAGTTTTCTTAAGACACTTTTCTGGATTGTGATGCTGATGATGTGATGAATCCCATGGTGTTGTAGCACTCCATCATCCGTCAGATAACAGAGTCTGTGCCCTTGATCTCATGTTCCAGAGATTCCATTATGCATTAAAGGTGAAACCTTTGACTTCTACACCTTAACTGTACAACAGACCTGGAAATGAGCCATGAGACTGGGACAAGGTCACTTCTGACAGGGGAAATGGCTCTCCAGGTCAGAGCCTCCTTTCCTTTGGCCTCTTGCCAAAGCTGTTCTCCCCTAATGTCACCTTGCTTGTCACGTGTACTTCTTACTCCTTCTAGCTACTTTCTGGAAGAGAATTCAGCTTCTCCACTTGCACTTGTTTTTGTTTCACACTCATTCCATCCATCCAGTGTTCATTTCTGAGGTCCTTTGAGCTAGCCAGGACCTTTTCTGGCTCCAGAGTAGCACAATGAAACAAGTGGCTCCTTGCCTCCCTCTGAGGTGTGTGAACTCTGGCAACTGTGCACCAGCCCAGTGTCCAAGCTCCTGCTATGCCGTAGTCATTGGCAGCAGCTGCCAACACAGAAACTAGAGTTGCCATCCTGGGATACATTTCACGGGGCCTCTTGGGGCGAGCCTTCTGAGTTTAGCATGATTTATTGCTAACAGTTTTGATTAGTGATATTTTCCTAGTACCACTCCACATCCTTAGAATTAACTGGTTCAGTCTTAAATGCCTGAATGATGCCTTTTTAGGATAAGGTATAACTATATATTTTTATATATTTTTTAGCGAAAGTGTTTCCAGGTTTGAAAAGTCGAAATCTGGTTATCTAGAAGTGGGGAGGAGCGTCAGGGGAGAGATGGAGGAGCCATAGCTTTGTGGTTCTGATTTTCAAACTAATGAAGTGTTTTCAAATGAGTTAGTCATGTTTACCTCTCTCTGGAGATCCAGCTTATATTCCTGTCCTTGAAGTATGAAAAGGAGTTCTCGGATAAGAAGGAAGAGATTAAAGGGCTCTGGTGGGATACTAGTTTTTTTGTCTTCTACTTGTAACTTGCATTAAATTCAGTATTGTTTTTCTATCAAAAATAGTTCTCTTGTGACACAGATTTCAACATGTAAATCTGTATTTGAAAATCTGCTTTCTACAGAGAGAGAGAGGTTATAGGAAATTTTCTGTTGCACCCTACTGTCTCTTCTGACAAGAACACTGTTCATAAGTGAGACAGTCAAGATGAATACTTGCTAATGAAAGTATCTCCTGGAAACTTGCTTTAGGAATAGCTCAAGATATTTAAAGTTCAACATATTTTACAGTTATGATTAAATATAAGGCTAAGAACTTTCAGCTTTATCTGTAGGCGCAGAACCTCTGATTGGCCAAAAGGCATATGCATTCAGGTTCGTTCTTTCATGTCACACATTTCTAGTCTGAATGTAGAAATTTTTTTCTGATCAGTGGCTGAAGTTGCAGGTGACAGCAGGCTTGGGCCTGTAACTACTGCAGTAGGCCTCTCTGCCTGCCAGTAAAGACCTGCAAATGCCTAGTAATCAGTGAAGATAAGGCCCACTGGGCAACATAGTTTTTTCTAATGGGCCATAACTTGGGAGACCCAAATGTTAAGGTCAGCTTCTGCACTGTAATTTCTGGAGAAAGTTCACTCAGATGTCCCTGAATGGAGATCATCTCCGTAGATGCTTGGAAGAAAATTTGACAAAATTTTCACTTGAGGAAACTGATGAAAGAATGCCCACTGGTAGCACAAAGAAATTTATTTCCTTATATTAAGTTCACTTCACATATTTCTAATAAGATGACTTCCCAGAAAGTGCTATTTGTTATGTTCTGGCTATTTTATATAGATATCTCCAATGTGATTGCACCAGTTTACATTCACACCAGTGCTATGTAAGAGTCTTTGTTTCTTGAATCTTCCTCATCACGAGGATTCATCTAAATTTAAAGTTTAGCTGATTATTGTTGCTTTAATTACATTGTCCCAATTACTACTGAGATTGCAGAGATTTTCATGTGTTTATTTACTATTTGAGTTCTCTCTTTAAATTTCCTGTTTATATCTTTGCACATGTTCCCATTCCCCCCCTTACTGATTTGTAAAAGGTCATTATATGTTGTGGACACTAATATTTTGTTGCAAATAGTTTTTCCTAGTCTGTGGTTTGTTCTTCCCTTTGTTTATGTGTATAGGCATTGGAACAAATGGGTTATGAAAGGATGGAGTGTTCAATAAATGATACTATAATCCATGATAAAGGAGTAAAGAACATTGTCATTTTTCAAGTTGTAATAAAGTAATGGATATAGGCAATCATCACTAATAGTGGTTAACATCTCCAATTTGTGATGATAACATTACATACTCATTGAAGTACACAAAATCTTGAATGAAATATTCTTGCCAAACATCAAACCTGAATCTTATTGAAACTCTAGACTGACTATTAAACTAACTAACTAACTAACTAACTAACTAATTAACTAACAGGTTATAGGGAATACATCTGTGTAATTAGAAAAAAAATGAGAATATGTACACAACAAGCATTTCAATTCAATGAATAAATTTCAAGAGAAAGAAAAAGAGGAAGGATATATATATATATATATATATTTAACTAGACTTAGGAAACACAAAGCCGATTGCAATGTATGGACTTTACTTGGATTCTGATGAAAGCCAACTGCAAAATGAAAACTATTATGTAACTTGTAAAAATTTATTAATATTAATGGATTATTGTTATTTTTAGATGTTATGCTATCGTGCTTAAAAAGAGATTTGATCTTTTAAGATTCATGCTGAAATATTTACATATGAAATTATAAGATATCTACAGTAAAATAAAATAAATATCAGCATAGATTATAATTTAAAATCATTACAATTCTTAGTAATCTGCAAGAACATTTTCATACAGAATTGACATCATCATAAAATTCTACCAAAAATATGAGGAATACATAATAAATAAAATGGAAAACTATCTCATCCTTATGTAGTCAACATAAGCTTGATATTCAGTCAATATAATTCAGTAAAGGAAATGTATAGGCTAATTTTACCCATGAACATTGATATAAAAATTCCTAATAATTAGAAATTAATTCTTACAAAGATTAGCAAAGAGACTCTGAAAAAATAAGTATTTATTTTACATTATGAATTTATATTATGAATTTGTATATGAATTTAATACATAATTGATTTAGTATATAAGGATAAATTTTAAAAATTTACATTAACCAATAAAACAGAAAATCTTATAATCATATTAATAGAGAAAGTTGATTTTATTATCTCTATATCCATTATTGATAAACACTTCTTACCTAGGAACCTAATTAGCTCAATAAGTTGTGCATATTTTTAAAAGTATGTTTAATCACTTTACAAATAATATACATTTAAAATTAGAATAGGCACAATATTTGTATCATCACCTGCTCTCTTCTAATTGTACTAAAAAACCTAGGCCATTTAATAAAGCAAGTCAATAAAATAAAGGCTGAAAGGATTAGAAAGGAAAATAACAAAACTTCACAGTTAAATTTGTGTTCATAGAAAATGCTAAAAAATGTGTAGACTATATACAAGGATAAGTAAGTGAATTTAACATGTTTTCTGAATATGTCAAAATACAGAATCAATTCAATTTCTATACATTATCCTAAAGTATTAAGAAAATACATTAAAGAAACAGATATTCTCAATCTCTTAAGAATAAGTATAACAAATACAGGCCAATACTTCTACACAGGAAAATATAAAGTATCAATATTTAATATATACCAAGACCAGAATCAATGGAGTGATATGTAATGTTCATGGATTAAAGAAATTAACATTTAATGATACCAATTCTGTACAAACTAGGCACCTCTTCTTTAGACATCTATTCAGCCTGAAAATGATTAACTGTATCATTTTGCTTTTCTTTCCCTATAAGTTAACACATTGATTTTAAAACTAGGCATGCAAGGTTCTAATATAGATAACATTAATCTTGGAGAAACAGAACAAAATGGGAGCTATGACTATATCAGATATGAAATCTCATTATAAAACTACATTTAATTAAGAGATTATGATATCTGTGCAAGACTACATAAATAGGCTAATCAAAGGAATTTGGGCATTTAAAAACAGAAACCCATTCACTCAGGCATAAGACATATTATAAAGAAATCCTTGCAGAGCAACGGGGAAAGGATATTCTTTTCAATATGGTAGCTAGTCAATTTGGTATTAGATACTGGAAACGATTCATGGCCTATGTATCCAGGAGACAGTAAAAACAATCACAATAGAATTGCAGATCTAAAAGTGAATGGTAGAGCAATTAAGTTCCTGGAAGATAGTATTTTTAAAAAATGCTTTTATGATGTGGGGTATAAAAGGAATTATTATCTAGGACATTAAAAAAAATAAATGTAAAAGAAAAGATTGATAAATTGTATTATACTAAAATTAAAATACCGTTAAGGGAATGAAAGCCAAGTCATATTGTGGGAGTTTATATTTGTGAAACATTAAACTGACAAAAAGCTTATTTCCATAATATAAATAACATTTACCAATCAATAAGGAAAAGATGAAAGCAAGTAGAAAAATGAGCAAGAAATATGAACAGGCTCTTTCCAACCTATATATCAAAACAGCTGAGAAGAGAGTACTCAATTTCACTGCAAACATAATGCAAATTAAAATCACAATGCAATTCTACTACACATTCGTCTGAATGGCTAAAATTAAAAAGATTGATCCATGTGTTGACAAGAATATGAAACAGTGAGAACAGTAATGTTCTTCAGGGAGAAGTAGCCATTGAATGGCCACTTTGGGAAATTTTCCGGAATTATCCATGAACAATGAAAATACTCACCCACTCTATCAAATCAATGGTGGTCATTCATATAAACTGTATACAGAAATGGGCACGTGGACATGTGCACCAAAAGCCACAGATGGCTGGCTATATTGATAAGAGGACATATGTTTTTTTTCTAAAGTTGAAATCACCCAAATTATCACTTACTATAGAAATAGTAGTAAGCTGTGACATACTCCTAGTGTTGAGCAATAATAATGTTTAAAATACAGCTACAATAAGAGAAACAATCTTACTGACTGACATTCTGTTCATAAAAAGACAAATGATCAACTACAGATTAAAATATGTAAAAGGTATAGCAATTGGTAGAAATATACTTTAAAAAGCAACACATTCAGCCGGGCATGGTGGCACATGCCTGTAGTCCCAGCTACTTGGGAGGCTGAGGCAGCAGGATTGCTTGAGCCCAGGAGTTTGAGGTTGCTGTGAGCTAGGCTGATACCATGGCACTCACTCTAGCCTGGGCAATAAAGTGAGACTCTGTCTCAAAAAAAAAAAAAAAAAAAAAAGCAACACATTCATTTACTGTGAAATAATTAAAACTTGCAGATGAGAAAGGAGAAATGATAGATATTTGAGATGTTCACACTAATCTATTGCCCAAGCTGAGTGTTAGTTGCATATGTGTTTACTTTGAAATAAACCATTGAGTACTGCCTTAGTTTTTCTTTTCATTGTATATGCTATAATGAAATAATAATGCTAATGTAATTGAAAGAATATAATAAAAATAACCATTGAGATAATATTGCCATTAAATTAAATGAATGCATTTCTACTCTTAGTTACATAATGTGGGCTTCCATAGACTTGTGATTTTGGAAAAAAAGTTGTTCATTCATGTATTTCCTCCTTGTCTCAGTAATGGGTTCCAATTTCTTGACTTCTTAAAATGTAATTTCTTCAATATAATTTGTGATTATTTTCAATAGACTGTTTCCATCACACAAGCAATGACATAAATTCCTTTGTAGAATTTAGAAGCATTGATTAACATTATTATCACAACGGATTAAAGTATGTACATCTAATAAGTGTTAATGTAGAAATGGAAAGGTAAAGTATCCTGTTCGAATAAAATGAAATTTTAATCAATAGCTATTATATTATTAGGATCCTTTCCCCCCATGCTACTACTCACTTATTTGCTAACTCTCATGGACACAACCTTATCAATTGCAGTAAAATTTGCATCTAATTTTTCACTCATTTACCATGCTGAGAAGAAAAACTTTCAGTCTGAGCAATAATAATTCCATTCAACTTGGATTCTAGGTGGTTAGGTAACAGGGCAGCTTTATATCTTGGAAATCAATGTAAAATTATATTTTTTGAAAATTGCTAAGAGAATAAGCCTACCAGGAATTAGCCTTGGAGTAGACATGCTTCCGGGTCCTGGGACAACATGATTAGGAAGAGATCATATTCAGCGGCCCTACTAATTTTGAGAAACCCAAAACCAACTGTTCCCTTGAAGTTAACAATTTTAAACCAAAATTAACCTCCTTAGAAATAGACACATTTCAAGCACTCCATAGGGACATATGGCTGCCAGTACCCTATTGTACAGTGCAAAATTATACAACATTTTCATCACAGTTCTATAGACAGAACTGGTAAGAAATACCTGTCACACAAATGAGTTTGAGATAAATTTTCTTTCCATATACTAGTGGTTTTGTCAGAAAAAAAAAAAAAAGTTGCTTGTCTGTGTTTAGGAAAAGATGCAGAGATATGGTGAGACAGTGAAAATTAGTTTTGTATCTTGAATCAATGTGGAACCAAAAACACACTTTCCATTCCGAAAGTCCTACCAATGTAAAACCATATTTAGACTTGAGAATTCAGATATTATTGGGCAGAACAAAGTAACATGAAAACACCTGCAATAGACAAGGCTTTATATCTAACTGAAATCCAATACTCTCACCTTCTTTTCTGTCAAATTTCCATTATATAAGTTTCAATATTCCAATGAATATCGAATCAGGTTTAGCCTCAGTCAATTGTGACAGTCTAATTTGTTTTTTCCTGATTCTCCTCAATTTTATTTTTCAGATTAAGAAAATGCCAAATGTAGTTATTTTTAATCAAGGAAATAGATGCTAATCTAACAAATATACCTACAAAAACTCAAACCAAATGCAATTATTAGATGCAAATACATGATATATGCATACATAAAAGAGTCAAAGTTGTGATCATATGCTGATAATATATTTGGATACATAAGAGATATTAACAAATTTTCAGTTTTGAAAAATCATTAAGAACTTCAGCAAGTTTTGCTAGATAAATGATCAAATCAGTATCAGTACTAAAAAGGAGGGAGAAATCTAACAAAATTCTCCCAAACTTTACTTTGTGTTTTTTTTGAGAAATCAAACTAGAAAATTTAATTAGGAAAATACACAGAGGTAAAAGCAAATTATATAAGGTATGTTATATTGGCATACAGCTAAGAAAATGTGGAATACCTTCTTATATTTTTATTATTTAAAGAAACATTATTTAAAGGAAAAACATTTTAAGATAATTATTTTTAGAAATTATTTTTAATGTTAAAGAAATATCATTTAAAGACATAATGACCTAAATAAATATCTTTTATAAATAAGAAAATTATGAATACTCTTTAATTTATCTAAATATTTAATTTAATTCATCTCAAAACCCCAAAGCATTATTCATGAAAGTAGTCAAATGTTCATACAAAAGTTCCAGGTATAAATACAGTGAAAATCAGTTCTGAAAAAAAACTAGAAGAAGAAGATTGTACCTGTTTTTTTATTATTATTTTAGCATATTGCATGGGTACAAATGTTGAGGTTACATATAGTTTCTTTGCCCCACCTGAAAAAGAGCTTCAAGCATATCCATCTCCCACATGGTGTGCACCTTACCCATTAGGTGTGTATATATCTATCTTCCCCTCCTCTCATCTGGCTGATATCCGATAAATGTTACTACTATATGTGCACTTAAGTGTTGATCAGTTAATATCAATTTGATGATGAGTACATGTGGTGCTTGTTTTTCTATTCTTGTGATACTTCGCTTAGTAAAATGAGTTCCAGCTATATCCAGGATAATACACGAGGTGCTAGATCACCACTGTTTTTGTGGCTGAGTAGAACTCCATGGTATACATATGCTACATTTTATCAATCTACTCATGTACAGATGGGGACTTGAGTTGTTTCCACATCTTAGCAATTGTGAATTGTGCCGCTATAAACATTCGAGTGCAGATGTCTTTTTCACAGAATGTCTTTTGTTCCTTTAGGTAGATGCCTAGTAATGGGACCGCTGTATCAAAAATGGTAATTCTACTTGTATCTCTTTGAGACATCTCCATATTACTTTCCACAGAGGTTGTACTAGTTTACAGTCCCACCAACAGTGTAGGAGTGTTCCTATCTCTCCACATCCATGCCAACATTTATTGTTTTGGAACTTTTTGATAAAGGCCATTCTCACTGGAGTTAAGTGATATCTCATTGTGGTTTTGATTTGTATTTCCCTGATAATTAAAGATGTTGAGCATTTTTCCATATGTTTGTTGGCCAATATTCTGTCTTCTTTTGAAAAGTTTCTGTTTATGTTCTTTGTCCACTTTTTGATAGGGTTGTTTGATTTTTTCTTACTGATTTTTTTGAGTTCTATATAGATTTTAGTTATCAACCCTTTACTGGATGTGTAGCATGAGAATACTTTCTCCCATTCTGTAGGTTGTTTGTTTCCTTTCACAATACTGTCTTTGGCTGTGCAGAGGCTTTTTAATTTGATCAGGTCTCATTTATTTATTTTTGTTGTTGTCATGTTTGTCTTTGGGGTCTTCATAAATTCTTTGCCTAGGTCAATGTCTATAAGAGTTTTTCCAACATTTCTTCTAGAATTCTTACAGTTTCATGCTGTAGGTTTAAGTCTTTTACCAACAGTGAGTTGAGTTTTGTGAGAGATGAAAGGTAAGGATCCTGTTTCAGTCTTCTATATGTGGCTATCCAATTTTCCCAGCACCATTTATTGAATAAGAATTTTTTCCCCAGTGTGTGTTTTTGTCTTCTCTACCAAAGTTTAAATGGATTTTTAAGGATGGTTTTATATCTGAGTTCTCAGTTCTGTTCCATTGGTCTATGTCTCTTTTCTTGTGCCAATTCAATGCTGTTTTAGTTACTATAGCCTTATAGTATATAGCTTGAAGTCTGGTAAATTGGTGCCTCTGAATTTGTTATTTTTGCTTAAGATTACTTTTGCTATATAGGGTCTTCTCTGGCTTCATATGAAGCATAGAACTATTTTTCTAGATCTGTGAAAAATGACATTGGCATTTTAATAAGGATTTCATTGAATCTGTAGACCACTTTGGGTATTACAGACATTAAAACGTTATTTATTCTGCCGAACCTATGAGCATGGTATGATTTTCCACCTACTTACATCCTCTGTTATTTCCTTCCTGTTTTGTAGTTCTCCCTATAGAGGTCTTTTACCTCCTAAATATATTCCTATATATTTTATTTTCTTTATTGCTATTGTGAAAGATGTTAAGTCTTTGATTTGGTTCTCAGTTTGAATGTTGTTGATGTATATGAATGCTATTGATTTCTGTACATTGATTTTGTAACTTGAGACTTTGCTGAATTTGTTTATCAATTTCAGTGGTTTCATGTCAGAATCTTTGGGGTTTTCTAGATACCCAATACATGATATAGTACAGCTAAATGATAATTAAAGCAAGAAATATTGTTTCAAAAATAATCTAACAGAATGCAGATATAGATCAAATAGCTTATGAATATAGCTATGGATATACAGGAAGTTGGTACATGATAGATATGGCACGGCAGTCTGGTGGAGAAATGCAGGGTTATCTAAGGAATATAACTGGAATGCATAGAAGCACAAATGGAAATATTAAATGATTTTCTATTTCAAATTATATGCAAAAGTAAATTCAAAATGTATCAACATCAAAGTCAAAGAGGTATAGAAGAGAAATAAATCATTATAGTGTGAAAATATAGGGTAATATATTTTCCCCTAAGATAAAAAGACATCACAGAATTCATAAATATAAGTGTAAATCAGTGTACAGAATGAAAACTTATAATGCCAATACAGTAAAATTAAGATTTGTTCTGAAGAACAAAACTTTACACACAAAATAATGCTGAAAGGTATAGAGAAAGATGCTATTTCTTAAACACATAAAAGTAATAGTTTTTAGGTATAGAAAATGTGATGAATTCCTACACAATAATATGACAAAGATAGATATTCCAACATGAAGATAGGCATTGCCTATGAAAAGGCATTTTACTGAACACACAATTTAAAGTTCCATCAGTATATTAAAAGTATATTTGAGATGACTAGCATTTAAGACAATAAAGCCTACATCAAAAACTTACCAGTTTCCCTACTCAGTTAAAAGAGAATCACCATGGAGTGGGGGGTGTGAAAATTTTGTATTCACTTTATTGGAGTATGAGGTTGTACCCATTTGTTCTCATGTATTCTTGGTGGAAACTGTAATTGGCATGCCCATTTTAAAGAGCAATATTGAAATTTATCCAATGATGAGCTGAATAGAGGTAGAGTAAAGCCAGCTTTAGGAAAACAACCCTGACATTTGTGTAGAAAATTGCAATATGATGGTTGGGACTTAATATAGGATAATTAATTAAGGGATATATTATCAAGCTTTAAGAATTTAATGGTCTGATTTTAAAAACAACACAGAGAAATAGAAAGACACTAGATACTTGATTCTTTATAATAGTGGAAGGAAGGGAATTTGTCACCTGATTATGTGTTGCAATGAAAAAGAGACTGTTAAGAGCAGTATTAGGTTTTTCATTTGAGTAGCAAGAAAAATGGTTCTGACAGAAATAGGTATAAGAATTTAAGAAAAGGTTATTTCCTTCCTTCACCAGTGAAAGGCTATAAACTACAGAATACACTGAGGTTAAGAACTATTTCATTCTCTATAGTTGTCTTTCCAGCATGGTAACTGAATGTTCATTTTGACAGATGTTAAATTTCTGATTCCCATTACAGAAATGACAATGTCCTTGGTATAACTACAGTGTTTCTACATACTGTAGCTCCAATATATATAGCTAAAATCATAAAAAATTATTACTCTCCTTGTTCTGAGGAAGAGTTTCAGAAATTTCTTAGGTCTGTATATGGATTTTAACAATTCCAGTTTATGTAAACATATTATCTATCAATAAGAAAATGTGCCAAAAATTTTAGGTTTTTTCAAATGTATTGGTTTTATTATAGTATTAATTCTTATAATTACCAGAATATATGGAATATTTCTAAATACTAACTTCTTTTCAACTCCATAATTATGGTGCTAATGGCATTTTTAAGATGTTTTAATTTTTTCTGTTCTTCCTTTCTTTTTTGGTAGTCTGACTATCTTGATATTTTTAAAATACAAAAACACATTATTTAAAAAACCAATAAGAATGTAGCATATAGCTAATTTTGTCTAAAAATAACAACTTCAAAACTAGGTAATTTTAGCTAGATATGACTTCAGGGAGAGGAAGTTTTCATTTGTGCGCCAGTAGCTGATGATGTGAGAGGTTAACACTATACACTCTCTTGCAAATGTGTTGTGATTTGCTATGAACTAATGACTGCTCTTTGCCTCCCAGCTCTTCTTCTATTTAAAAAAAATCAATCCTATCAAAGCAAACTCAGTTTTTTGCCTGAAGAGATTTCTTTCATTTATATCTATGAAAATCAAGTAAAATCTTTGTATTTGTGCATTCTTTTTTGTAACTAGCATTTATGAAAAGTTGGCATGGAGCTTTTATCAAGCATAAACATTCTCTCTCTCTGTCTCAATTTTTCTTTATTTATTTCATTTTTTGTTGTTTCTTTGTTTCTATCTCTTGGGATTTTTCCCTACTGTGCTTTTAAACTAAAGGGCCCAATTCTTTGAAAGATTAGTTTAAGACATACAGGTCTCCAAGATATCTCTATGAACTATGGATGCCATTCATCAGAAGTAGAAGTAGAACCTGCTTTTTGACATTACTGGCCTTTCTAAAAGTCATTGATATTTTGGTACATTCATCTAAGAGTAAGGACTAAAAGACCTCAGACTGCCAAAAAGACTCTAAATTCATGAACTTAGACTGATTATGATTCTAGTCATCCAGCATATAACAATAGCAGTAAAACAAGAAATGTAATATTTAGCAATTTTAAAATACTTTAAAGCAAGATCAGGGTTGTAAGAACATTTCATATTACATGTAGAATTAAAAAGTGACAAGTATTTCACATTTGAATCTACTTTAGGGATAAAATTATTCTATAACTTTTGAAGTACACAAAGATTATAACAAATATTATTTTGTAAGAAATATATATATGAATATTCATTTATCACAGTCCTCAACGCATACTACCTTAAGAAGCTTAAATAAAATAACACTATTGGATGGGTGGTTTATAAAAATGGAAGAAATGCAGACAAGGGCATGTGCCACAGCAACTCCTGTGGTAACAGATGGGAACTTTAGGTTTTTTTATTTTTGGTTATGATACCGGAAATACATACACACACAAATTATACACAAAATCTCAGTACCAATTTCTTTCTGTCTATAGAATATTTGATTAAAGATTCAATTCTGAGGAGAAATATTAATCTAGCTTAAATTCCATGCCTTAACTAGCACTATGATTAATAGTGCCATCAAAAACATATGAAATGAAAGTGAGGGGTATTTCCTTAAGGGAAATGTGAAGACCTGTTCCCATAACAAAGGGTAAGATTTTCTCACAAGCAAAATCAAGAGATAGCTACTATGTCCTAATCATGAACTTCTGCCAACTATCACATAAGTATGCTCATACATCCATACATAGAATTTTATATGTCTCCCAAACATCATATATTGTTATTATAATATGCAACCTAAGCACAAGTACATAAATATAAAATAATTATAAACTTATGGGTAAGGATTGTAGAAAAGATGTACATAAATAAAATTTACATAAATATAAATTAAATTTAGTAATGCAGAAAATGCTTGAGTAAAAGAGTAAGCATAATGGGTGAGATTAGACATAAGTATCTTTGAGCATGTGGGAGAACAAATTATTTTAAAATTACGTTTGCTTCCTCAAATATTTTTATTTAAATATTTAATGTGCTTGAAAAAGTAAAAAGGAATCATTAAGCGGTATTGTTAAAAACACCATATTTGTATTAAAGCCTACCCTACAATCTTTTCCTGAAGTAGACAGATTTAGTGTCTAAGAGATTTAAATGATGAAGAGATGGTTAAATGGTATATTAAAAAAAAATCAAAATAATAACGAATATTAGAAGGTGAAAATGTAATTTATTATGGAGTTGATGTTAACATAGTTAGGGGACTAGGAATAGAGGGTGACAGTTTTGGTAATGACTCTCTTGGCTAATCAAAGAGTATCAGTATAATATTCTCCTCCCAAAACATGCTCAAAAACACATGCATTTAAACAGATTCATGTAATGTACTTTATTGGTCTATATCTTGCTTTAATTCTCTTTGACAGAAATGAACATGATATTTAGACATTATTTAATTAATTTAATATTTTGAATATCTCTGGTGAGCCAGAAATAGCTTGAGTTGATCTAGCACCTACCATATACATAAGATATATTTCTTGATGTAGGAATACAATATTGAAAAAAACAGACAGGAAAGCCTTGTTCTCTTGGAAGTACCACTCTATTGGAGAGGAAAACAGGCACAATAAATAATGTAAATAGAATAAATTATAATAAATATAAATATTTTGTATTTTCTGAAAATGATATAAAATTGGAGGGAGTAAACATGTTAGATGCTTTGTGGGAGATGATTGCAATTTTAAATAGATTGGTGTTGGTAGCACTTATTGAGAAAATGATAGCTGCTCAAGGAATGAAAAGAATTGAGAGAATTAGCTCTATGGATATCTAGGCTGTGTGTGTTGCAGAGCAAAAGCATATACTTTAAAACCCTAACACAAAGTAGTATGTAATAGAAAACAGATTCAGAATTCACATAGTTTGCTTTGTTGGACGTACAGAGAAGAACAGGCTTCTATTCTTGAATTGAACTAATACAAAATATATCCAATAATTAAGATTATTCTATTTAAATTTTTTCAGAATAAAAAAAATCCTTCTGTACTTGATAAGGCTGAGTTATGGCTTGCCAAAGAGAAAGAAATGAATGTTTTAACTCTATGGAATGCCATTACCTTTTTCAAAATATCTCAAGTGTCTTTGAACAATTCAATGCAGGTTTTGAACTAATTCACAAACATATTGTTTTTATTCACTATGCATGTAGATAAAACATATGCAATTTTCTAATGTAGTAAAAACATACTTTCCTATTAAAACTGCATACTAAAGCTAGCAAAAATGAGATTAAATTTTATGAGCCTCTAGTGGAAAATAGAAAGGCTGTAAATCCTATTTCACCAATTATTCTTCAATTGTTTTTTGTCTTCTTTTATAGACAAGCTCATAGCATGTCTCAAGTGAAATTTTGGCAAATTCAAGGTTGAGTAAAATATTTTCATATTATAATAAAATATTCTTCTAATGAGAAAAGTCTATGCATGTATTTTCAAAATTGACAAATCTATCACTTCTTTCACTTTTGTGGCTACATGAATTCCCGAGGCTTTTATCTTCTCTTCAATGCTGAAATAAAAGCTGATATATAAATTTTGTCATCATTTCTAATTAGGCATTTTCTTGTGTGTTAGGCTCACTGCAAACAAATATGAATTTTCACAATCATATCTAAAGAATACATTTTCTTTTATTCTTATCAAGTTGTGGCTACTCTAATCATTGGAACATGAAAACATTAAGGAAAACGAATCATATTTGACAAATAGTATTAAATTGGCTCAATACTTTTTGCAATAAATATTAATTTAGAAATATAATTTTCTAAGAAACTACTTTTCCACAAAAAATATTTTTAAAGTATATATTTTCAAATTACCACTATATAAATTCAGTGACATCAATCTATATTGGTCATAGGGTACTATTAATATCATATCGGGCCTTTGCCCTTGAGTTTCTAGTGTTGGAACCAAATACATATATTAAAAACCTCAACAGTCACAAAACTCTTAAGACCTGTCTTATCTTCTAAATATAGAAGTTGAAATTTCTAGGCTTTTATTATTAGCATTATTGATTACAAAAGAGGTCCTTAAAATTTCCAAACAAGACCTAAATTATTCGATCCTAAAATTAATAAAAGGGTGAAATTAATTAACTAAAAATTAATCAAATATATATGTGTGTGTGTGTGTGTGTATGTGTGTGAGTGTGAATATCGTGTTTGAGATATATGTCAAAATTATAACTACTTATTTACATTTATACAGTTATTGTATATGGTGACACATTTCTTTGGATCGGAATAAGAATGTAACAATTGCTTATTAGAATAGCTAAGGTAGGAATTTCAAATAGTAATGACTTGGGGAAAAATTACATTGTTTATGTTTCTAATGAAGTTTACAGTTATTTCTAGTGATGTTCCTTAATTGTAGCCAGAGAAAACAATTAAAAAGCATCAACAATCTGCAGATTCAATTCTAGTTAATTCAACAATCATCTATGAAGTATTTGTTGAAACCTTGGAACATTAATAAAAGGTAATGTTTATTCAATGTTCATACTGTATGCTGGGAGACGTCTGTGCATATGTGATCTTATTTCATTTTCACAGCAATATTATGAGCACTGTACCCTAGCATCTTCATTTTGGTGAAAAAGATCTGAAGGCTTAGAAAGGACAATATTAATCAGCTAGTCACTAGGCTAACTTCTTAACCTTTCATGTAATTCATGGCTCTTTGTTTGGCATTGGAATAGAAATTTAGAAGGAACTCATTTCCTTTTGTTGCTGTTAGAAATAGTAATCTGAAATCTATAGACCACAAACATTGCTATGTGTTTAGTATTTTTGGAAAAAAAAATCTTTTGCGCACATTTGCATAGAATTAAAAAGTCATGAGAGGAATAAAAAGAGGAAGGGATCAAAAGTGTAAGGAAATTTCAACATTCAAAAGTGTAAGAAATGTGTTTTGTTGCAGAGGATTCGCAATTCTCAGTATTGATAAATTTATGTTTTATGTTAGGTACAAAACATGCACAGGTAATGAAGAAGTATAAATGTCACAGGAATCAAGCCTGTGTTAAATTTATGTTCCTAATGAAAACAATTAAAACTACTGGATTAAACATTTTTTTAAGTATAAAAACAGACACAAGAAACAAACAATATATAACACTTCTGTATTAAAGAACTGGCAAGCTAATGTAGGTTAGTCAATATTTCAAAACTGAAGTAAAGGAAGATGCAAAAATATAGATTGAATATAAAGCTAATTTTGAATAGGGAGAATGCCAAGCTGATAAATTAAGGCTTACAAAAGAAATAAAGTTAGCCTTTAGCCAAAGAAAACAGAGAAGTAAGAAATCCTACTTTAGTAAAACTGGAACCAAAGGGCTATATCACTGATTTAAGGGTACATCAGAAGCAGACATACTAGACTCCCACAGGCCCAATCGACTTCAAGAAGAGTTGCTTTACTTAACGCCAAGGCACAGGAGAAACAAAAACAAAAATAATGCATGAGAAGTTGTAACAACTACCCTGTTATTAATCAGATTTGTGGTCCAAATTTATACTAATACAAAAAAGCCTCAGTAAAGAATTAAGTTTAACAATATATTATCCTGGATAGAGCTGGAGCCCATTCTACTAAGTGAAGTATCACAAAAATGGAAAAGCAAGCACCGCATGTGCTCACCATCAGATTGGTATTAATTGATCAACACTTATAGGCACATGTAGTAGTAACATTCATCAGGTATCAGGAAGGTAGGAGTTGGGGGAAAGGGATGCGTATATTCACACCTAATGGGTGCAGTGCACACTGTCTGGGGGAGGGACACGCTTGAAGCTCTGACTTGAGTGGGGCAAAGGCAATATATGTAACCGAAACAATTGTTCCCCCATAATATGGTGAAATAAAAAATAAAATCTTAACTAAGATGTGTTCTTTGCTTAGCCTTCAGATCCTCATCAAAGAATCAAAATAATTTCCACTGATATGAAGAGATGGGGTAATGAGAATGGGAGATGGAGACAGACTTGCGCAACCACATAAATAACAATAGATAAACCATGAGATGGAGCCTTTTAAATGACAAGAGCTATATTAAATCTGACTTTACAAAACATAGGCAACTATTTTTGTAATGTCTGTTCTCCAAACAATCACCCTTTATTTTTGAAATTTAAGAAATTCTCTGGCCGGGCGCGGTGGCTCAAGCCTGTAATCCTAGCTCTCTGGGAGGCCGAGGTGGGCGGATCATTTGAGCTCAGGAGTTCGAGACCAGCCTGAGCAAGAGCGAGACCCCATCTCTACTATAAATAGAAAGAAATTAATTGGCCAACTAATATATATAGAAAAAATTAGCTGGGCATGGTGGTGCATGCCTGTAGTCCCAGCTACTTGGGAGGCTGAGGCAGTTAGGATTGCTTGAGCCCAGGAGTTTGAGGTTGCTGTGAGCTAGGCTGACGCCATGGCACTCACTCTAGCCTGGGCAATAAAGTGAGACTCTGTCTCAAAAA
>VSMD01010106.1:0-22818 GCA_008750895.1 Mirza zaza
ATTAATAAAATGTGGTATATGTATACCATGGAGTACTATTCAGCTCTAAGAAACAATGGTGATATAGCACATCTAATATTTTCCTGGTTAGAGCTGGAACCCATACTACTAAGTGAAGTATCCCAAGAATGGAAAAACAAGCACCACATATACTCACCAGCAAACTGGTATTAACTGAGCAGCACCTAAGTGGACACATAGGTACTACAGTAATAGTGTATTGGGCAGGGGGGTGGGGGGATGGGTAGATACATACATAATGAGTGAGAAGTGCACCGTGTGTGGGATGGTCATGCTGGAGACTCAGACTTGTGGGGGGAGGGGGGAAAGGGCATTTATTGAAACCTTAAAATCTGTATCCCCATCATATGCTGAAATAAAAAAATAAAAAAAAAAAATTGCAGTTGTAGCTTGATGTCACTTAAATGGTGGTTACTGATATCCTTACATATAAGAGCTGCTCAAAATTAGGGCTTTCTATATGTTTTTATTGCTTATGCTGTTAAAAGTCTTAGAGAATTTCTATATTGTACAGGAAGTAATATAATATAAATATAGACTGTAATAAGTTCAAAATGTGTAATGTAATCATTCAATCAACAACTAAAATATAATACAAGGAGTTATAGCTAAAAACATCACATAAAAATAAAATGGAATACTAAAACAATAAATACTTGATTTATTTGAGAAAAGTTGAGAAAGGATAAAAGTGTGGTCAAACATAAAAAATAAATTGCAAAATGGTAGATTTAATACTGATCATGTCACTAACTACATTAAATTCAAATGCAATGAACTTTTCTTTTAAAACCAGAGATTAGCAGACTGGATATAAAAATAGCATTCAACTATATGACATTTATAAAATACAAAATTTAATTACAAGGGGACAAAAGAATTGAAAGTTGAAGGTTGGAAATGCAACCGATAATGATTTTATGTGCAATGCAAACAATAATGATAAAAAATTATAGAGGCAATCCTATGTTAACATCCAAAAAAGCAGATGCCAGAAATAGAGACATTTTACAAGGACAAAAGCATCAATTCATCAGGAAGTCATAACTGTTCTAATGTGTATATGTCTCATAGCATAACTTTAAAATTCATAAAACAAATATTAAATATGCTTAAAGAATAACCAAGTTTAAGATTTCAACACTTATTTCTCAGTAATTTCTTGAACAAGTAGACAGAAAAGGTCATTGAATATGTAGAAGCATTAAACTATCTAACCTGTCCATATTAACATTTATGGAGCACTATATTCAATAAGGGAAGAATATACATTTTTTAAGCACTCAGGGAATAGTTACCAAAATGCATAATAAGCTGGACTATAAAATGAATTTCAAAGAATTGAGTCATATAGAGATCATAATCTAAAAGCAATAGAAATAAACTAAAAAAACTATCATAATTACTAGAAATACCTCCAAAACTGGAAACACAAAATATCTTTAAATACTTAGGGATCAAAAAGGAATCACAATGAAAATTTGAAAATATTTTAATCTGAATGTTAGTGAAAACAAAATTTTTTTTTTTTTTTTTTAGACAGAGTCTCACTTTATTGCTCAGGCTAGAGTGAGTGCCGTGGCGTCAGCCTAGCTCACAGCAACCTCAAACTCCTGGGCTCAAGCAATCCTGCTGCCTCAGCCTCCCAAGTAGCTGGGACTACAGGCATGTGCCACCATGCCCGGCTAATTTTTTCTATATATATATTAGTTGGCCAATTAATTTCTTTCTATTTATAGTAGAGATGGGGTCTCGCTCTTGCTCAGGCTGGTCTCGAACTCCTGAGCTCAAATGATCCGCCCACCTCGGCCTCCCAGAGAGCTAGTATTACAGGCTTGAGCCACCGTGCCCGGCCAAAAACAAAATTTAATAAAATTTGTGGACACAACTAAAGCATTGCTTAGATGGAATTTTTAAACCTCAAAGTCCATAGATTGGGTGTGCAGGGAAGGTAGTTTTCAAATCAATTATCTAAGCCTTAGCATGAGAGGCTGATAAAAGGAAGACCAATCAAAATATATAAAGTAGAAAAAAAGGAAAACATACGAAAAGAAGTAAATAAAATAACAAAACAGTAGATTAAAGCCAAAGATCAAAGACATTGCATTAAACATACTATACTTAATAATGAGATAGTATATGTAAATAATCAACCTCAGAAGAGCAAACGGGGGATATCATTTCAGATCCTGTAGGATTTTATGGGACAACATAACAACATTGTAAACTTTTAAAGAGGTAATTAATGTTAAACGAGGTTATAAGGGTGAAGCCCACATTCAAAAGGACTGGTGTCCTTATAAGAAGAGACACCTGGGGTATTCATGCACAGATGAAAGGCCATGTGCGGAGGAGATAGTGGTAAGTTGGCTATTAGCAAGCCAAAGAGAAGCTTCCAGAGAAACTAACCCTGCGACCCCTTGATCTTCAATGTTCAGCCTCCAAAATTGTGAAAAATGCATTTCTGTAGTTTTAACAGCTCAATTTATAGTGTTTTGTTATGACAGTCTTAATTAATTAATATACTGTTATACCAAAATCTGACAAGAATATGAGAATATTACATGAAGAGCAAATTTCAGATCCATTTTCATCATAACATACACAGAAAAATTCTAATATAAAACCTCAGCAAATCATAAAAATTAATATATAAAAAAGTTCTCACATCATGATCAAGTGAAATTTATCCCAGTAATTCTAGATTGGCCTGATATTCAAAAATAGATTATTATAATTCATCATATTAACAAAATAAATAAAATATATAATTATTTTAATAGATGAAGAAACAGAATTTGATAAAATTTAATATTTATTCATGAGAAAAAATCTCATAACCTAAGGGAATATCCTTAACCTATTATAGAGTATCCATATAACTTCTTCTAGTATATCATAATGCATGATAAAATAATTAATGTTTTCCCCTTACTTTTAGGGCTAAAGCAAGAATATTTCCTTTACCATTTTTATACAACCCTGTGCTGGACATTCCAACTAGTCCAATAAGAAAATAAAAAGAAATATAGAACATAAAAATTGGAAAAACATTAAACTGTTTTCATTCACTATTGATATAAAAAGTGGCCAAAAATTTTTTTTAAATACAAAAGCTAATAGAAATAGTACGTGAACATAGCAAGATATAAGGTAAATATATAAAAACCAATTGTATTTTTACACAGAGAGATAAAAATAATTTAAAATATATTGTAGCATCAAAAATATGAAATCCTTAGACATATAACAAAAGATATGTAACACCTTTGCAAAATAAACAAACAAAAAGACATTGCTGAATTAAACTAATAAAGACTTAGATAAATTTTCATGGCTAGGGATACCCAGTATTGTCAATTTATTAATTTTTTTCTAAATCAAATGATAGAGTCATTAGTTTTCTTCCAAATAAATAAAAATATATGGTAATTACCAATTCGAATCTAAAATTTATTTTTAAAAAATGCCAAGGATTTAGAATGCTCAAACAATCATGGAGAAGAATACAGTTGACATCAATACTCTGTAGTAATTCAGACAGATTGACATTCATGTAAGAATAGTCAAATAGATCAACACAAACAAAGGTCAGAGTAAAACCATACACTGATGGATAATTAATTTTTAATAGAGGAATCAAAGCAAGTCTATGGGAAAAGAACCTCTTCTCAAAATATTATGCTTAACCAACTGGCTACGTACATTAAAAAAGACAATAATCTTACCCTACTCCCATTTGACTATGTGTGGAAATTTTAACTTTATATGAACAAGAGATGTTATTTTGAAAACTAAAGCTATATCAGTTCTGGTAGAATATATAAAATAAAAGCTTTATTATCTTGCTCTACCATTTTTCTTAGATGGAACTTAAAAGACACTTAGCACAAAATAAAAAAAAATGATAATTTAAATTTCACCAAAATTAAAATATTTTATTCACCAAAAATATCAGGAAGGCTATGAAAAGTCACATAAAAGACTGGACAAAAACATTAATAATATCTATTCTACCAAAGAACTCATAGCCTGAATATACAAATAATTAGTCCACATCAGTACTAAAATGTCAAATATTTCATTAAAATATGTATGGAAAACTTGAAAAAGCCTATCATAAAATTAGATAACTGAATGACAACAAATATATGGAAAGGTGGGAAACACCAATTTGTTTTAAACAAAATGTCAATTAAAATAGCAACATATAATTTCAAAACCCCAGAATGGTGAAAACTAAAAAGGCAAATAATAATTATTATTGGCAAAAACATAGAGCTATCAGAACTTTTATATATTGCTGGTAACTGTAGCAAAGAGATAACTACTTTGAAAATGTATGTCATTTTCTAATAAAGTTACACGAATATGAACCCTCTGCCCTATTTCCACAAAATACAGCTTTCCACAAAATGCAGTGTAAGGATGCCCACAGCAGCTTTATTCCTAATAGCCAGAAACTGGAAAAAAAAATCAACTGTCCATCAGAAAGTAAATGAACAAACAGACTATAGTATATCCTTACAATAAATTACTGTTTAACAATAATAAAGAAGATAAGAACTGATGGGCATAACAACAAGTATAAATTTTAAAATCCTGATAGTGAAAGAAATGAAATACAAAATAGTACATACTGTATGATGCCGATAACATGAAATTAAGAAATAGACAAAATTAATCTATGGTGATAGAAATCAGATGAGTGAATATCTGTTGTGGTGTGGGTTGCTCAGAAAGGAAAACGAGGAACTTTCTGAGATCATGGAAATGTTATTAATCTTCATTCATGTAATTGTTACATGTGTTTTTATATTTTTCCAAAATGAGATAAAATATGCCCTTAAGATATGTGCATTTTAATGATGTAAATTATACCTCAATAAAATGATAGCAGCTTTAAATATTATAAAACAATAAATAAGAAAAGTTAAAGTAATTAAACACCCTAAGAAGAAAATAGAATCAGAAGATAGAGAAGAGTAAATTGAAGGGGTGGAAATAGTCAAGGGAGGTCTATGAAGAGATAATATTTGATGATATTTTTTCAGTAAGAACTGAAGAAAAAGAGGAGACAGGAAAATTTCTGAGGATGGGTCATTCTAGGCCATTAGAACAACAGATGCAAAAGTCAGATAGGATATATAAGAAAACCACTTTGTGAAACAAGAGGAGACACTGTGTGCACATGCTCACATATTTTTCTGTACCTGTGCTCTCTGGAAAGACAAGTGCTAGAGGTCTGCTACCCCTTCAGTGTGTATCCCAGAGTGGGGCATAAGAAACAGACTTCAACCAGACCCGAAGCCCGGAACCAAGCCCAGATGATCTGTATCTTTAAGCAAATATGCCGCAGTCTCAGATATACAAATAAACAAATAGAAAGATTTGTTTTGTAAGCCATGACATTTGGGGTGGTTTGTTTTGCAGGATTATTGTAGCAATAACTCTCTAATACAAATAACAGCTACACGAAGGTGATTAAAATGAACAGTAACAATTTAAAGTTATATAATATCATGTGATAATGGAATATACTATATATACTGTAGAGAGTGGCTCTTACTTTGATAGCATGAGAATCTCTTTAGAAAACGTACTAAAATTTACATTTAATGGCCTATTTTCTAGAAAATATGATTCGTTTAGTCCAACTTGAGGGCAAACGATAATTCTTTTTTAAATATTAACCACAATGATCACAATGCTATTGTTTAGCTAGTCACAATTGCTCTATATAAGCAGAATGTCAAAATACATGTTAAAATCATACCATTTGTCTTGATAGTTTTGAAATATTTTGGGGGAAGGCAAATATACATTAGAAGTGAATGTACACTTGGTTCTCCTTTTGTTTTCATGTGGATAAGCATTTAGTTTCACAAAAATGAATGCTATATTTTGATTAATTTAGAGCATCTGCGGGCAGCTTCATTTAGAATATTGCTTGCACTTAAGTCAACTCTGATCCTGCTTGTCTGATAAAGTTGCACATAACTGGAATCCAGACTTTAACTGATATCCTAGCAGATGTTCTTCTCTTTTGTGCTTTTGAGACTAGGGTTAAATGCAGCTGGTTAACTTTATTTATCCCATAGTTTGAAAGTGTTATCATTTATTCTTATGTTATCTCTGCCCTTAATTAAGGAAACAGATTTTTGCCCAAAATGTGTTCTTGAAAATTTAAGTGTTACCATGTAGAGATACAGAAATCTGCCACTTCTTTTTTCTTTTCATGTAAAAAGCCTCTAATTTTGTGTGATGCCTTTTTAAACATGTTCCCATTCTTCCATTTTCTAGCAGCAGATGAATTGGTTGCTCAATTTTTAAATAAATGCCCTTGAGTTTCAAATTTGAATTTTGGAAAGTTAGCCCCAGCCAGAAAGCTCTTTGTTTTCTATTTTACTGCTTTCTTTCTGTTTTATTCTGTATACTATGCACTCTACAACATGAGGTGTATGTATATTTTGTGTATTAATATACATAACTATATCATCCCTTGGTTTCATTGTCTTTCACTATTAACAGCATGTAATAATTCTGAGTAAGAATAAGCCCACAGAATACCAATATCTCACATAAATAATGAATAGAAAGCCTGAGGTAGGAATAACAGTTTACTTTACAATCACTATGGTTCTCTTCTGCTTTGTGACAGGTCATCGACTAAAGCATTCATCACATCCCTCTTTCTGTCCTCCTCTGCAGTGGTTAAGGGTAATAAAGAATCATCAAGTCAGGGCCAGTCATTTGAATCCACAGTGTATTCTGGGTAAAAAAACGTGATTATCAAACTTATGAAATGATAGCATTTTGATGGAAGTGTATTATATTATTTTAGGCTAAAGACCATTGTCACAGATATAAGGAGACATCAGGATATATACACCTGGGGAAATCAGTGTCCATTTTAATGGACTATTCTTCTAAACTCAATTTTCTGCGGTAATGACTACCTGGATCCTTACAGTAGGATATAGCTCTGTTCATGAGGGTCTCCTTGAAGACTCTGATTAAATATACGTTTAATTCTTTTTTCTAAACAAATTCCCCTTTGGAGACTGACTTCTAGAGACCAATGCAGTTTCCACATCTAGATCTATTTATTACTTTAATAGATTTTATCCTCCAAAATGTCTTGTCAGTGCTAAAATTAAGTATATGCTCATCACTAAAGGTAGAAGTTATCTGCTCTTTGCTTATATCTTCAAGGCAAAAAAGAAGGAATGAAAGAAATGCTTTATTTTCAATTTTTAGCAAGTTTGATTAATGTAACTAACAAAATGGATTCATTTAAATAGTTGAAATCACTATATATTAGTCCGGAATTATGTGAATAGGTGGTTTATACTTACTATATAAACATCTTAATGTGTATTGAGGGATCTTTATGCCCTGGGAACTATTGTATGGCAGAAGGTGGTATTTCTTACATATCTATTTCCTCTGTAGTCTATGGTACTTTTGCTGGGCACATGTTGTGTCTGAATCACACACTTGGAGTATTGAAAAGCAAATATGCCCTGGAAGAGCTATAACTATGCTAAAAGTGCTCCAATGCTAGAACTCTTCTCCAGCAATGATTACATTAGACTTGGGCATCAATTGCTATCACTATCCTGAAACCTGGATGCTAATTCAGATTGACTGCTTTAGACAAACATTTCCAACATATCTGTAGTAGTCATTTTTTTTTTCCTCTTGGAGATTAAGAAAGACATACAACTGAAAGCAAGGGAAACAAATTAAAAAGTAGTGTGACTAGGAAAGGAACTCTTGGAAGGGGACTAAATAATTAGCAGTTTTCCGTGTGTGTATGTAGTGTGTGTGTATATTTATATAATATACATATATATTTATATACATATATAAGTAAAGAGAGAGAGAAATAATTTTCAACTTCTACTTTATAAATTCTTGAAAATTCCAATTCCAACATTAAAAGTATTCTCTTGTGCAGTGTAATGGTGTAGCCACAGAGTTAACTAAAAGTGATTGTAAATAAGGAGAATAGTATTTTACCACCTATAAATCCATGCGACTCAAATAAGAAATTGCATCATCTAATTCAATACGCTGCAATGCAGAGAAACAGTAAGAACACTTAAGTACCTGGAAGTATTATTGTCCTTGATATTTTAGCACCTTCACTCACAGAAAAGAAATACAATAGACAATCAAAACATCAAGAAGTAATGAGCAAAACTTGCAATGCTGGCGTGGATGCGGAGAGAGAGGAACACTCCTACACTGCTGGTGAGACTGAAAACTAGTTCAACCTCTGTGGAAAGCAATATGGAGATGCCTTAAAGCGATACAAGTGGATCTACCATTTGACCCAGCAATCCCATTACTGGGCATCTACCCAAAAGACTCAATGACACTCTACAAAAAAGACACCTGCGCCCAAATGTTTATAGCAGCACAATTCATAATCGCAAGGCTGTGGAAACAGTCCAAGTGCCCATCAATCCAAGAATGGATTAATAAAATGTGGTATATGTATACCATGGAGTACTATTCAGCTCTAAGAAACAATGATGATATAGCACATCTTATATTTTCCTGGTTAGAGCTGGAACCCATACTACTAAGTGAAGTATTCCAAGAATGGAAAAACAAACTCCACATATACTCACCAGCAAACTGGTATTAACTGAGCAGCACCTAAGTGGACACATAGGAACTACAGTAATTGGGTATCAAGCAGGTGGGAGGGGGGAAGGGGGCGGGTATATACATACATAATGAGTGAAATGTGCACCATCAGGAAGATGGTCACGCTGGAAACTCAGACTTGTGGGGGGAGGGGGGAAGGGCATTTTTTGAAACCTTAAAATTTGTACCCCCATAATATGCCAAAATAAAAAAAAAAGAAGAAGAAGAAGAAAAAAACTTGCAATATAGGTTTTCATAGCATTTCAGATGTGAATTAGAAGTTCTTCACTCCTTTCTGTTCTGGTCCTTTCTGCTCTGGAGGAGTTATTAGCCAATATACTCAACCACGTTCCTTTGTGGATAACACTAGGCCATAGGTTTTGATTTGGATACCTCAGTTAGGTGGAGTATATCCTGAGGTCGGTGACATTCTAAAACCTTACATCTAATTTGCGCAAATTCTAATAGAAATTCTAACTTATTATCAGTATTTTTAAGCCACTCTGTTATTTGTTCTGATCTTGGTTGAGTTACTTACATCCTAGGATTCTGGCTATCAGGTTCCAAGGGCAGAAAGTCTAGGAATGGTATTTGATTTGATGTTTTGAATATTCTCCAAGTAAACAGCCATATGGGTATGTTTATTCTTTGAATGGAATGTACATAGATCTGATATTTGGACTAAACGCATTTGTCATTTTTGGATATAAAACCAGATTCACTGTGTATTGTTATGTATTCTTTCCCCATTGACCAAAGACACTCCCAACAACACCAACCACCCCTGTTCTCAAACTGGGCAGTGCTGGTCCTCAGTATTACACCTCAATAATGAGACATAATTTTCTACAGAGCTATAATAAAAATGTGACTCTCTGGGAGATAAAGGGGCTTGGCTCTTCCCCTTGTGATGGCTGCAGCTCTGCATCAGCCCACTGGGAATTTCTTTACTCCTTTATTTAGCTGAGGTGATGGCTACTGAACACGCAAGATTTTCTCCCTTGGAAGCAACGTCAAACTTTGTAACACACCTCTATGAGGAATATGTTCTCCCTCATTTTGCACACACAAAAAAATTATATGGATGTGTTGCAATGAAATAGCTCCAATTTACGGTATATGAAACTGGTAGGAAAGGCATAGCCAAATGTAATGGCTGAGGCCTGATTTTCAATAAATTCTGAAATTATTAGCAGTTAATGTAACCAGCCACCATATTCTATAATCCATCTTATATAACATGTAATAGATGTATTTATACACACTTATACGACATGTGTCTTTACTTCAAAGGGCATCTAATACATGTATTTCAAAGCTCATCAGTATTGGTCCAATTTTGGAAGAGCAAAATCTGGAAAATGAAGTAAGAGTTTTGAAAAGTTTACAGCCTGATAATCAGGTTTCTACTGAGGAAAGGGAATTTATACTCCATGGGGAAAAGTATTCTGGGAAAACTCTTTCATATCTATGCTAGTGTCTCTACTACTCCTCCTAAGACGAGGAGGAGTGAAATATCTCCATGATGATTTGATAGAATAAGCAGAGCATTCTCAGTTCAGCATTGCTGGGTCCTCTCATTCAAAGTCCATTGACCATTTGATATTTTATATATACTACACTGCTGGTGAAGAATCTGTGTTTTCAACCTGTTTCAAAATGCAAAGGGAAATAAAAAATGTTTTTTATCGATTTCATAAAATTCTAACATTGGTTACTGTGGTTACTGGAATCCCACTTTAAATTACTCAGACTGAATGAAAATATTCTTCTATATTCAGGAATTTATTAATAAAAGAATTTTAATTGAATCAGCAACAGGTAAATCAAGAGTTTACAATTAGAAAATTTATCAATGCTGCAAATGCTAATCACAGGATTTGCTCTAGTTTATTGCACAAAAACTTTTAATTCTCAAAAATAGGTACCAATCTACCAAGGAGGACCATTTTATATGCTTAATACATACTATTACAGATTGCAAAACTTTACCTTTCTATCCCTATGAAGCTCTGAAGATAGAATTTGTGATGAAAATAGAAGTACACTTCCAAATTTTTCATGTCTTCAGTTCCCTTTTTTACTGAACAAGTATGGTGTAAATATCAAATTCTGGAACCACATTTATGGAATTGCTGTGCCATCATCTAGCTCTTTGACTTTCAAAATTCAGTTTTTGGTAATTTTCCCATCTATAAAATGAGAATGATAATTGTTTTGGCATTAAAAATGTTTATGGAGTTATTAGTATTAAATACATTAATATCTATAAAATTTTAATAATAGTACATGGCTCATAATATTTCCCCAATAAATTTTAACAATTACTATTATCCACTGAAGGATTATAGAGATCTCAGAAGTATTGTTGAACATTCTTGCAAATGAATGGAAATCCACAGGTCTCATGAAGGCATTATACCTTTTACACATCAGCAGTAGATAAGTTTTTCATAATATCCACTCTTTAATTTGATATTGAAAAAAATTCTTCCCCTACAAACAGCACACACTATATTGAATTGAAGATAACTGGTACTGAGCTATTTTAACAGCTATATAGAGTGTGATAATTCAAACTCATATTTGTTTTGGCAGAGTTTATGCATGCTTCTTTGATAAAGGAAACTAAAATTGTATAATTTATTAGTGACTCTTTAGTAAGTATTCCCTATTTTTTAATTTGAGAAATGTAAAATTTTTCCAGAAATTTCAAAGAAAAAGTAGGAACTATCTAACTGTATCCGATATTGTTCAAAATAAAGTCTATCCATTTATTTATCAACAGGAAAACAATGACACCTGAACTAAATTCCTGCCTCATTTCTTCCTCTACTACTTAGCTATTGAAGGATTGGCAAAATTAAAGTTCTCGCATTTTAATTTAGGGGATTAGATTGCTAAATTATTTTTTTTACAAAATAAAACCCAGGTGATATATGGATTTATACTCCATTTGTATTTTTATTCAATTAATGACACATTGGAAAATTCATGGGTTCTCCTTTCCAGCCAGGGATGATATTCCTGATGCACCTTTAGGCTCTGAAGAGCCCGAAATCATTAATATCAATTTGGTTAATGATTGCGTATCAATTTACTACCTGTCAGCTCCAAGTCCATCCTTTATTTTCTGTTCTGTAATAATTGAGGCGAACCTGGTAAACATTTCTTCTTGCCAGGTGGCATGTCAAATTTTGTTAATAGCACTGCAGGCACACTGGGTGTGAAAGGGGCTATTACTCTTGGCTCCACTATGCTCCTCTGGGCATGCTTCCGCAAGGCACAGAGCCAATGACATATGATAGCCAGAGGCTGCCCAAAATAAGATGTGCTTCCCAGTAAACAGTTTTTCTTCCAGTATCCTAGAGGGAAGCTTCCAAGCTACTTCCTCTGGACAACATTTAAGGGAACTTCTCCATATTCTAGTGGGCCATAATTGAACCTTCTGCAAAGAGGTCTACATCTCAACCCTCAATAGGTAGAAGGTTCTTCTGGATCTGTTTCTTCTTTAAATGCTCTGTCTCAGCCCCCAAAGTTGAGGCTTTTTACTCCATATGCTATTCCTGTATTCTCTAGCATCCTCTTTTCCCCATAATAGCTAATCTCCTAGGAGAGTTTATAATTCCTTATATTAAACTTTTCCTTTTCAAATTACTACATGGTTTCTGTCTCTTTATTGGATGTTGACTGATTCAGTAGTAGTATAAAAAAGTAGAGTGGTCCTCAGAGATAGATCTGAAAAGACAGAATTTGAGCACTGGTATACTGACGCCCTTGGGCTTGAGCATATTGGTGAAACTCTTGACAAAAGTAAGCAAGGTGCTAAGTAATCTGTGCATGTAGTGGCATAATGATTAATCAAGATACCACTTGTGATTAACTGTGATCCACTGCTAACTAAATCCTGTCCTGGTAGGAGCCCAGTGGCTGCTACAAATTAATGTAGCAAGTGACTACAAAAATAAAATTGTTCCATGGCTCATAATTTCTTGAGTGCCTTGCTGTGCTTACAGAAAGAAATCGTAAGTTTAGGAACTTTAGCTCCAGTTCAAGTCATAGTCTAAGAAAAGGACAGCTTCCATAACAGCCCTAAAATAATGTTATTTACTAGGGTAATAGGCTGATATTGTCAAAAATCAAATGCAAAATTTAATTCTGTGGATTACTGAATATCAAACTCCATGTTACCACCATTCTTGAGTGTCAAATTATAAAGATTGATTATGAACTATTGTTCAGTTGTGGACATAAGGATTGCCTTGACTACACTTCTTTTCTTATTTTATTTCTGTATGTTCACAAATATTTAATTTCTCTTTATTTCTTCTCTGTTTGTACTCCTTTACATAGAATGTTGATGGCAATTAATATGATAATTCATTCCACAGGTTGAGAAATGACAAGAGGGATTATAATTGAGGAGGAGTGAGCATCACTCAGAAATAGAGGCAGTACGTGAGAGTTTTGTTCTTCCCTTTTATGTTATGGTGAGCTTGTTGTTTATGTTAGGATAGCTGTAGTGTGTTATACAGGAAAATTTTTGGTTTGTTTCCTATTGCTTTGGAGGCTTAAGAATGGGAATAAAATGTGTGCTAGTGATGATATATTTGGATTGGCTTGCCGAACATCTATTCTAAACTGTTTATTTTGTGCTTTCTTATATTACAGAGGCTAAAGAACTAAAAAAAAAACCCAGAATTTTCTATATTTTCTTTAAATATCTAGATGTGATTTTTGTTTATGTCATCCACTTCATTTCTGGGAAACATTAGCTGCTTCAGAGAAAAGCAGAGGAAGTAGATTCAGGACCTGGCCAGTGTTGCAACAGCTCTGAGATTCGGCCGGCTATTTCCTGACTGCAATAGAGGCAGTGGCTCTCTAAACTGCCCGGATATATTTTGTGAGTTTTGGAAGTCATTAGTGGAAGTTCAGCCTATGATCTGTTCCTACTTATTCCAAATATTTTGAAAAGTCATTAATATCCTGTGATAAATCCCCATCTGCCTACACAGTCTGGGGTGGGGGCAGAAACTGTTCTCTGTAAATGACTTGAGAGCAATAGACCGGACTCGTATGTGTAGGCATATGACACTCATTTCTCATCATGTTCTAGACCACTCTTGGCATGTTCTAGGCAGTCTGTTGATACTTTCTCTGCATATGTTTCTCCTATCAACACTCCTTCAAGTCATGACTCATCTAATTTCTCATTTATCTGGATTGCCTGGAGATTGGGTCTATAAATCCTACCAAATATTTTGGTAACTATTAAATCTATGTCATATTACTTTGGAGGTCTTTTGATTCTACAGAACATTCTTTTTATCATTAAACCCTGGAATTTGAAAATCAGAATGTTTGCTTTTGCAACTACTCTTTATGATGTGGCCTTCAAGCTGCATTTTGAAGTCAGCAATATATAATAAAATGCAGAGAACATAAATGCTATATTTGATGAATTTTAACAACTGCACACAGCCATGTAAACACCGTTAAAAGATGTAGATTTTTCCATCATTCCAGAAGGTTTCCCTGTGCAATATCCCCTCCCCACCATGGTCGCTGCTTTGTTTTCTATCATAAGAGTTTAGCTTTACTTGTCCTTAAACTTAACATAAATTCAGTCACACGTTATTATGTATTTCTTTTGTTTCTGTCTTCTGATGCTCAACATGATGATTTGGGGATTCATTTATGTGGTGGCATGTGTCAATTGTGTGTTTCTTTTTTATGAAATAATACTGTATTGTATGAACATGCTAAGATTTTTTAGCCCACTATGCTATTATTGGGCTTTGGATATTACAGTTGGGGCTGTCATGAGTAAAGATGCTATGAACAATTTTGTGGATACTTTCTATGGTAAAAGTCTCCAGAAGACTAATTAAATAAGTCCTCTGAAATGCTTTAGGTGTCATCTAGGGCAAGGCAATGGCTGCTATACACTGACCAGGGTAACAGGGAGAGAAATTGCCTGAAGCATCAAAAGCTAAAAGTACAACAGAAGAGCAATGGGAAGCTCCCAACAATCCCATATGCTGGTCAGGGCTGGAAGTCAAGAGAAAAACCCAGAGCCTCTCACATGCTCATGTCTCAAGCATTGCTGAAGCAGAAGTCCCAAACCCACCTTCACTATATTTGACTTAAAATCCAAAGAAAAAAATGAGTGGAAACAAAATAAACTTTTCTTATCTTCTCTGCTTGAATGGTCATTGTTTGCACTCATTGAAGATCCAGGTACCTTGTAGGACTATCTTTGAGCTTTTCGGCCTTTATCCAATCTTCAGCAGCTATCATCTTGCAAGAAAAGACCAAAATCCCTCTAAAGAATTTCTCTCTCTCTTTTTAAAACAACTTAATTGAATTTTAATCATTATACAAAAATACCACCTGTGGATATTTAATGTCCACAATTTGATGAATTTGGACATATGTATACATCCATAAAACCATCACCAAAATCAAGGTAGTAGACATTTTCATTACCTCCCAAAGTTTTCTTATGTCCCTTTGCTGTTTTGTTTTGTTTGTTGTTTTTTGTGGTAATAATACTGATGTTAGGTCTACTATCGTAACAAATTTAAATGCATCATACACAATTGTTGACTTTAGTCATTATGTCATACAGAAGATTTCTAGAGCTCACTCATCTTGCATAAACCAAAACTTTACATAATTGAATAGCTCCCCATTTCTCCCTTCCCCCAGCTCATGGTAAATACCATTCTGGTTTCTTCTTCCATGAATTTGACTATTGTAGTTATCTTATATAAGTGGGATTATGCAGTATTTTTCTTCCTTTGAGTGGCTTATTGCACTTAGCATAATGTCATCCAAGTTCAATAAAGCTATTAAAAAAATTCTCTCACCTGTCCTGGGCCTCCCTCAGGCTTTAGCAAATGTGTTCTTACACTCAGTCAAAGGCCATCATGCCTGAGAAGGCTTTTTCTCTTAACTCCTGCCCCCATGCCCAATATTTTACAGCAGCTTGCTTGCTCCCTTTAAAGGCTTTCTCTATAGTATTGTATGGTTTTCTTTCCTCTCTCCCCCTTCCCTCTAATTCTTCCATAGACCAGTGCCTTCCACTTGAAAAGACCATGCACCCTCAGGAGGTGTCTCTCAGCTCTTGGTGCCTGACTTTAACCAACCTCTGCACACTACTCCCACCCACCTGGCAGGCCCATGGGAAATAGTCTGCATGCAAATTTTGTGGCTGGACTCCATAAGCTTCCAAAAAATCCATCAGCCCACATATTGTTGCTAAAGGTTTCTTAATGGTTTGGCTGGCTTCTTCATCACCTATTTATTCTGGCTTTCTTTTCCTTCCACCACTTGGCCAGTAATAGAAGCAATTCTTGGTGTTTTCTTTCCTAGTAAGCCTGTGTCACTCTTTGGTTTTGTTTTCATTGAATTAGCTTTTTGTTGTTGCTATATCATTATAGAATAAAAATCTCCATTATAGAATAAAAATCAAAAAATTTAACTTTGTATCTTATTCACCTACTTTTGTCAGTTATATGTTAGAATTATTAATGGTTTCTTGTGACTTTCTACATTCAAACCAGAAGCAGGTGTCTCTTTGTATGTCATTTTAATCTTTCTATAGTAACTCATTATAAATAACAGACTCATTGCTTAGTATAATTACTACCATGTAGTAGGTATTCAATAAAATGATTTTAAATGTCAAATGAATGCATTGAATCAATGTTATATTGTTATGTATTTCCAATTTTAAATAATATTCATCATTCTGCTATTAAAATTATTGTTCTGAATAGTATTTTATTTTTTAGAAATATTTTTGAGTCAGTTTTTTGGTCACATGGTATTTTAAAATATTTAGCTTCAAGATTAAAAAGAGCAACATCCATCTATTATTTACTATATTCTGAATTAAAATAATTTATTTTCTTCTGCAAACTTTAAAGTTTTCCTAGTATTCTGCCTTAGTCAAGATTTCAACTCGGCTTTTTTGAAGATTATCCCATCCTTGACCTGTTCCCTGACCTCATAATAAAACAAAATAAATGTCGGTAATTTTCTTGTTCTTATGTTTCTCCTTCAGATGTTTGTAAAAACAATAGTACTAGGTGTTAAAGTACTCTGTTAGCCTTGAAAAAAACCTTTAGTGACCCATTCTTGTATCTAATCTAAGCCTCCCAATATAGTTGGCCCTCTGTATTTACAAGTTCTATATCTACATATTCAATCACTACAAATCAAAAATATTTTAAAGAACAAATAAAAATGCAAATAAAATAGAACAATATAATATAGCAACTATTTTACATAGCATTGACATTATATTTAGTATCACGAGTAATCTAGAGATTATTTACAATATGCAGGAGGATGAGGGTATAGGTAATGTGCAAATACTATACCATTTTTCATAAGGAACTTGAACATCAAGGGTTTTGGTATCCTCAGGGGTCTTGGAACCAAGGTGGATACTAAGGAACAACTGTACACTGGGTTCATTTCATACTGAAAGCTTTATTATCATTGAATATTTTAAGTGAGATTTCTCATTAGAAAATATCACTAAAATATCATTAATAATAGCTTCATTTTCACTGAATATCATTAAAATGTGCTTAAATAAATAAATCTAGACACTTGTGGTGTAATAAATTTGCTGAAGTTTTGCTTTACATACGTAAACTCATGTGATGTCCAAAAACATCTTATGAGAGAAATGCTGTTATTACTCTAATTTTACAAATGAGGAGCCTCAGGCATAGGAGCTTAATTAATTTGACCAAGATTTCAGAGTAAGTAACAATCAGGATTGAACCAAGGCATTCTGGTTTTAGCATCCATAATCTTAAAAATAAATATAAAAATATTATATTTATTTGCTTTGTTTATTAATAAGACACATTTCTACAATCAAAAGATAAGTTGCAGTTAACCCACTGCTAACTATAATGACTTTACCTTAGTCCTCATGCAACTTTACTTCTCTACTCCATTTGCCTACAGACAACACTTTCCTGTATGTTCTCCTTCTATCTTATTCTCAACATGAGCAAAATCAAGCTCACAATATCTTCCCCTATTCCACATTGGCAAACATCTTCTGTAAAGAGAGTAAAATTGGGGGACCATGTGGTCCCTGTCACCACCACTCCGAGGTTACAGGGAGAAAGCAGCTGTAGACATTATGTAAATGAAGGGCCATCTGTGTTCCAATAATACATTTTTTTTCCAATAATACTTTATTCATAAAAACAGACTGCAGCCAGACTTGGCCACAGGCTGCAGTTTGCCTACCCTTTCTTCATTCCACACTCAATTTAATAGAGCACATTAGACTGTTTTTTAGAACTCTCCTTTCCTATGCATTTCATTTCTATTTACCCTATCCCATTGATTCTGTATATAAATGTATGTTAACTATAGCAGTTAATAATAACTGATTGACTACTATGAATCCTCCACGTTTATTCTAGCACAATCTTAGAGAATGAAATACAAGGGTAGTATCTAGGACTTGAAATCTCACTGAAATCCATGCTAGATATTATACTATATTGCTTATCTGAATTTATGCTTCTGTAATTTCAAGTTGATGATTTGAAACTATTTGCAAGAGGCAAGTGGTTCTCTTAATTATTTATATGGATATAGGGCATGTGAAATAAAATCAATATTATAGAAATCCCATAATACTGATAATAACTAGCATTCATTGAGTTCTTACTATTTCCTCACTAAATATTTCCTTATATTATTGCAATAAATAATCACAGCATTCTCATTTGGAAGGTACTGTTATTTCTCTTTTTTTCATAAAGGATAGGAACTTCGAGAAAAAAAAGTAAAATGAAAATGTAATTTAGCTGACACTATGTTATCCTGGGTCTCATATTCTGAACACTTTTGTTATATCAACAAAAAATAGCAGTTTTATAAAGCTGGTGAGATTATTAGAAGTTTTCAGGGTGGTTATGTCTGTGCAAGAGAAGGTACATGATTTTCTGTGTCAAATCATCCATGACACTCTAAGTGTTTCTCATGCTTGTTACCTTTTCTCTGGGAAGCAGCCATAGATGTTTTTGAGTGTAAATCATTTATAGTTCATATCACAATTGGGACTATGCCCCACTGAATTGATAGAATATAAATAAATTATGATGGCAGACATGAGAATTCTGCACAAAAGGGTCATTAAATAGTGGTAGAACTTCCAAACCTACACTCAGAGGTCTTTAAAGAAGAAAGGACAAAGAGAGGACAATGATACCGTGTTTCCTCAAAAATAAGACCTACCCATAAAATAAGCTCTAGCAGGATTTCTAAGCATTTGCACAATATAAGCTCTACCCCGAAAATAAGACCTAGTGATGGGCGTGGCTATGCAGAGTATCTGCACAACCCATGCATTTCACCACGGAGTGGTAAAGAACTCTTGCTCGACCTGAGAGATTGAGGCTAATGGTTCTAAAGGAAATAGAGTCACAAGAAATTCAGGATGGAATTCAGGGTTTGGAGAGTTATGATGATGTTCCGTAAGAAGACGACTTAACCATATTTGAATAAATGTAGATTGTTGTACTGTACTTAAAAAAAAAACACATCCCCTGAAAATAGCCTAGGCATCTTCTTGAGGAAAAATAAATATAAGACCGTGTCTTATTTTTGGGGAAACACAGTAGTAAGAAAAGTAGAAAGGGCTGCATGAAAGAAGGTTAGGAGAGAGCCTAAGTCATAGGCATGCTTAGGTAGCATTAGGTGCTATTTCTGAAACAATAACACGTTAATAATGCCACTAATCTGGGAGCAACTTCAACAAATGTTGGGAGTTTTATATGAGTTAGTGTTAAACCCAGATATTTTTTGAGCTGGCCCAGTTTACCATGAAGCCTGCCATGTGGCTGCTGAGAATTTCACATGTGCCTACATGATTTCTTTGACTGCCTCACAATGTGTCTTAACTGAGGGCAGTAATCTATATAGTTCATTGTCATTTCTTTAAAAACTTAAAACATATTTCTAATAGAAATGTGGAAATATAGTAGTATGTAACAAAATTCACCCTTTCTGGACATTGGTTTGTTATCTGTAAAATATAGCACATGATTTAAACTTCTAACTTTGTTGTAAGTTGTATCATTCCATCATTATTCTATATCTTTATCCTCTTGTAATTAAATCTGTCTTTCCCAATCACTAGAAAGTGACATCGATGAAAGCTACAAGCTTTTGACCTAAAGACTTTTAAAAATCAGATTTCAAAAATGAGGAATAGATATTTATTGTGCTGCACAAAGTATATGTGGGACAGTTCTCCAGGAGGACTTAGACTGACCAAGTTACCTCGCCTGTTTTGCTTGTAGTTCTCAAGAATAACTGTAGTATGTGCTGGGAATGTAATATCTTGAGATAAGGCTAAAATGGTAAGAAGAGCCTGACTCTGTACATTTCCCTCATATATCAGGATGTCTTATAACACTGTAGTCCAGTGAGTCTAGTTATCCTGAGGTACATAACCCAGGAGGGCTGGGCTGCTTTTAGGGGTCCCTCAGCTGTGATGCAAGTGGTGCACATGCAGACAAGACTCCATCTTCCCTGAGCAGATTTCCTGAGTCTTAAGGGAGCATCTCTCCATGAATCGTAGGTTTCTGTTGTCCCTTGCTGCCTATTTGTAAGTAATAAAGTTGCTTTATGCAACCTGTATGAATTTCCTGTCTCACTGGACTCAGGAAAGTAGTAAAGCTGCAGCCCAAGGTGCAGTGAACTGAAATGGTAACCAGTACACAGTGAATCTCCATTGCACTTTGTAAGTATTTTCTGTCCTATACAAAGGTAGAAATTGCAATGATTTCAAGTCTTACATTGAAGTATTTAATCCATCTTGAATAATTATTAAGACCCAAAAATGAAGACAGCAACAACAAAAATAAATAAATGGGACTTAATTAAACTAAAAACGTCCTGCACAGAAAAGAAAATAATCAACAGAGTAAATAGATAACCTCTAGAATGGGAGAAAATATTCAAAAACTATACATCTGACAAATGACTAGTATTTAGAATCTATGAAGCTCTCAAACAAATCAGCAAGAAAAAAAAATGACCCCATCAAAAAGTGGGCAAAAGACATGAACAGAGATTTTTCAAAAGAAAATATACAATTGGCTAGTAGATATATGAAAATATGCTCAACATCACTGATTATCATGGAAATGTAAATTAAAACCACAATGAGATACCACCTTATCCCTATCAGAATGGCCATTATTAAAACAAACAATAAGTGCTGTTGCAGATGCAGAAAAAAGGGAAGACTTACACACTGTTGGTGGGAATGTGAACTAGTACAACCTCTGTGGAAAACAGTATGGAGATTCCTCAAAAAACTAAAAGTAGACCTGCCATTCAATCCAGCAATCCTACTACTGGGTACCTTTCCAAAGGAAATGAAGTCATTTTATGAAAAAGACATCCATACCCTATGTTTATTTCAGCAAAAGTTATAATTGCAAAGATGTGGAATGAACTTAAGTGCCCATATGCACATATACACACAACACACACACACACACACACACACACACACACACACACACACACACCACGGAGTACTACTCCTTTTTCATTGTGATCTCTCCTTTTTCATTTCTTATTGAGTTTATTAGAGTCCCTTCCCTTTGAGTCCTTGTCAATTTAGCAAGAAGGACATCAATTTTGTTTATCTTTTCAAAATACCAGCTTCTGGGTTTTTTTGATCTATAGTATAGTTCTCTTGTTCTCCATTTCATTAAGTTCTGCTTTGATCTTAATTATTGCTTTTCACCAACTAGGTTTGTAAATTGTTTGCTGTTCATTTTCCTATTCCTTGAGCCTCTTCATTAGGTTGATAGTATCTAAGCTTTCTGTTTTTTGAATGCGAGTGTTAATTGCTATTAGTTTTTCTCTCGGGTAAGTTTTTCATGTATCCCACAGGTTATGGTAACTAGTATCACCATTATCATTTTGTAAGAAGAAACTCTTGATTTCCCTCTGAATTTCTTCCTTTACATAATAATTTTTCAATAATAGATTGTTTAGTTTCCATGATTTTGCGAGGGGTTGAGTGTTTCTATAGGAATTGAACTGTAACTTTATACCATTATGGTGAGAAAAGATTCAAGGTATAATTTCTGTTTTCTTAAATTTTTGGAGATCTGATTTGCGGCCTAGGATGTGATCAATTTTGGAGTAGGATCCATGGGCTGCTGAGAAGAATGTAAATTCAAGTGTGTTTGGATAGAATGTTCTATAGAGATCTATCAGACCTTTTTGATCAAGGGCTCTGTTCAGGTCCATTATTTCTTCACTTATTTTCTGTTTGGAGGATTTATCCAGATCATTCAGTGGGGTGTTGAAGTCCCCTGCCACTATGGTAGTGTTGTGTAACATGGTGTTTAGATTAGACAGATTTGCTTTATGTAATTAGGTGCTCCTATATTGGGTGTGTAGCTATTAAGAACTGTTAAATCTTCTTTTTGGATCTTCCCTTTCACCATCATAAAATGTCCATCTTTATCCTTTTCTACTTTTGCTATTTTAAAGCTTATGTTATCTGCAAATAGTATAGCTACCCTAGTTTCTTTTGACTTCTGTTTGACTGGATGATAGTTTTCCATCCCTTGACCTTTAACTGAAAGGCATCTTTGTGGGTTAGATGTGTTTTCTGTAGACAACAGATACAAGGCTTGTGAATTTTTATCCACTCTGCCAATCTATGTATCTTCAGAGGGCAGTTTAAGCTATTTACATTTATTGAGAGGATTGAAATTGGAGGAAGATTACCATTCATATTGTTGGGTAGAGATTTGTTGGTTTGTCTTACTCCTTGAGCCATCATGTGGTTCAAGATCTAAACTTTAATTCTTTTTTTTTTTTTAATTATTTTTTTTTTATTTCGGCATATGATGGGGATACAGATTTTAAGGTTTCAATAACTGCCCTTTCCCCCCCTCCCCCCACAAGTCTGAGTCTCCAGCATAACCATCCCCCAGACGGTGTACTTCTCACTCATTATATATGTATCTACCCATCCCCCCCGTCCCCCTGTCCAATACACTATTATTGTAGTACCTATGTGTCCACTTAGGTGCTGCTCAGTTAATACCAGTTAGC
>VSMD01010108.1:0-46062 GCA_008750895.1 Mirza zaza
ACAGAAGAATGGCCAACAAACATATGAAAAAATGCTCATCATCTCTAATCATCAGGGAAATGCAAATCAAAACTACAATGAGATATCACTTAACTCCAGTGAGAATGGCCTTTATCAAAAAGTCTCCAAATAACAAATGCTGGCGTGGATGCGGAGAGAGAGGAACACTCCTACACTGCTGGTGGGACTGCAAACTAGTTCAACCTCTGTGGAAAGCAATATGGAGATACCTTAAAGCGATACAAGTGAATCTACCATTTGACCCAGCAATCCCATTACTGGGCATCTACCCAAAAGATCCAATGACACTCTATAAAAAAGACACCTGCACTCGAATGTTTATAGCAGCACAATTCATAATCGCAAGGCTGTGGAAACAGCCCAAGTGCCCATCAATCCAAGAATGGATTAATAAAATGTGGTATATGTATACCATGGAGTACTATTCAGCTCTAAGAAACAACGGTGATATAGCACATTTATATTTTCCTGGTTAGAGCTGGAACCCATACTACTAAGTGAAGTATCCCAAGAATGGAAAAACAAGCACCACATATATTCACCAGCAAACTGGTATTAACTGAGCAGCACCTAAGTGGACACATAGGTACTACAGTAATAGTGTATTGGGCAGGGGGGAATGGGGAGGGGGGCGGGTATATACATACATAATGAGTGAGATGTGCACCATCTGGGGGATGGTCATGCTGGAAACTCAGACTTGTGGGGGGAGGGGGTAAAGGGCATTTATTGAAACCTTAAAATCTGTACCCCCATAATATGCTGAAATAAAAAAAAATAATAAAGTGAGAAATACAGGGTGTACCAAAAGTCTGTATACAAAGGAAAAATTTTGTAAAATTTTGTAATGAATATTTTTAAAATAAAGGTACATTTAGCTACAATTTACACTTTTCTTATGTTTGGTGAATTTTGGGACACCCTGTATAATACCAAATGAATCAGAATTCTCTTGTTGGCTGTTCAGGACATCTCTCAACAGTGCAACAGGCCAGCTGATTTCCGTAGTTTGTTCTCCTTTCCCTACACAGTATGGATCATGGCTCTGCATTGGGTAGTGCTTGCTTTGTCACTTAAGTTTCAGATTTTTAGATATCCTCAAGTATAGACTGAACTTCATTCTGAATTTAGCTTCTATCAGTAATACATTTATATGCCTTCTCATACACAGAATTACTTTCTTGGATGACTACCTTAAAGTATTAAATGCTGTATTTACTGTCTTTTATTTCAGAGAGTGATCTTTTTCTGACTTTGTCCTGAAACTGTGGGGGTGCCCTATGGTAGGCTTCTCTGTACCATCATACCCGATATTCTAAACTATATGACGTGCTGTTCCCTGATTATATCTCTTCCTCTCCCGTGGTTTTGTTTTCTCCTCATGCTCTTTCCTTTGTCTGGATTGTTGAAATCTTGCTACTTCTTTAAGTTCCATCTTGAATCCTTCTTGATTTCTCAAACCTGATGTGCTCTCTCTCCTTTGAATTCTATAACCTCTTTGTGACACTGTCTTACTCTACCTCATATTAAAGTTATTTGTTTCATCTTCCCTACTAGAACACCTTGAGGTACTGTGTAGTACTTGTTTTTTGTTTCCCTACAGTATCTGAAATAGTTACTAGGTGCTCATGAATTGAGTTTAATTTTCCTCTTAACTCTAGACCAATAGCTCTCAAAATAGCCAACAATAGCACCACCTGGTAACTTGTTAGAAATGCCGATTCTTGGTCCCTGCTCCTAGACCTGCTGGGTCAGACACTCTAAGGGTCAGTATTGGCATCTGCTCTTCATTCTTAAGTTTGAGAATAACTGCTATAGTCTTTTTAAAGAGGAGTATCCAGCCTCTTTTTCAAGGGCTGGGTTTTCCAGTTATAGGAAATTCAGTGATTTTTATATTGTGCTCAGTTGAGTCCTAGGGATTGTACAGAGGTGCCTTATGGGCTCATGGAGGGGAAGGGTGGGCAGCTAGATTCCCTACCTCTTTTTTGGCCACAGCAGTTCTGCTTTGACCCCTTTTTATGGACTAGCTTGCCATATAGATTTTCTTTGCAGAAGGAGCTCCATGTCAAAAAAAGTTTGAAAATTATTAATCTAAATTAGAGATTGGCAAACTATCATCAATGAGCCAGGGGCCTATTTGTAAATAAAATTTTATTCAAACATAGCCATATCCCTTTGCTTACATACTGCCTATGGCTCTGCTTTCACGCTGCAGTGGCAGAGTTGAGTAATGTGAGTAGTGCCTATGACCCATAGCCTGAAATATTTACTATCTGGCCTTTTAGGAAAAAGTTTGCTGATCCCTAATCTAAATCAGTCAGAATGCTGTTATGTACCTTGAAGTAAGGAGAAAAAACATCCTTGAGTATCATAAGCCCATAAACATTGTAATAATATATATGATAATATATACATTCTGATCTATACAATTTATAGATTTTATATATTATATATAATCATATATCATAAGCACATAAATATTACTCCACAGAAGAAAAACCACCTCATGTCTTCCAGAAAACTTGGACATGGTAAAAGAATGTTCGTAGCAGACAAAACAATGAGAACAGACTTTCTTACCTATCTCATTTGCCCCTGGAACCCTGAATATATTCCAGGATGTTAAAGTAATTACTATTCATCGTCAAACTAAAGAAGTTTTGTATTACATTTGACTTAGGAGGAAAGCGTGCAATACCTAATATTTCCATTAAAAATTCATAATAAAAGTTCTTTTATTAAAAGTTCCAATTATTTGGAACAACTGTTTTTTTTTTTTTTTTAGACAGAGTCTTACTCTGTTGCCCAGGCTACAGTGAGTGCCATGGCATTAGCCTAGCTCACAGCAACCTCAAACTCCTGGGCTCAAGTGATCCTCCTGTCTCAGCCTCCCAATTAGCTGGAACTACAGGCGTGAGCCACCACACCTGGCTAGTTTTTTCTATTTTTCTAGTATTTTTTTTATTTCTAGTTTTTCTATTTTTAGATGGGGTCTTGCTCTTGCTCAGGCTGGTCTTAAACTCCTGAGCTCAAGTAATCCTCCTGCTTTGGCCTCCCAGAGTGCTAGGATTACAGATGTGAGTCATTATGCCCCTAGCCTGAAACAACTTTTTATTTGGCAGTTTCACAATTTTAAAAGAGTTTTAAAAACAATTGTGTGTATAAACATCCTTTATAATTATTGAGCTTATGAGGAATCTAAATCCATACATTTACATTTGTTCGCTATCCCAAAACCTCTCTGCAATCAAGTTCAATTATGCCAATGAAATATTGACTGTCTTCTGAATTTTAGTTCTTAAAATTCTTTATGTAGAGCTGCCCCTGGGGTGTCAGTTTTTAAATTATCAGGGGAACTCATCCAAAAACTGCAGAGAGACATATTTGTCATTTGTCATCTCTGTGAAATAGAGATTTTAGTAGACAAGGTCTCCCAGCTGTTCTGGGGTGCTCTGATGTTAGGTGGTAAAGTACAAATCTGTGCAGGAGATCTAGATGAAACCTTGGAGAAACAGTTTAAGCTAAAATGTTATTGTCTTCACGGGCATCACAAATTGTTGTGGGGAAGGGACCACCTCCCTCGTCTCTGCTGCAGCCATTGACCTGCTGTTCTTTGTGGTCTTAAGCTATTTTGGTGGCCAGAAAGTCAATCATTGAAACGGTGGCTGGCAGGCTTTTATTTACTTCAACTATTTTTAGGATTTTCAGTTTTAATGGGCTATTTGCTAATGAATAATTTAGTTTCTTCTGGGAGATGCAAGTTAATGAAACCTCAGTTAATGGTTTTGAGTACCGAGTGCTGATAAAAACTTTTTTATTCTGGTAATACTTTTGAAATTCTTGATAATGATAATATTATGGGAAATATAAAAGGAAGAGTGGCTATAAGAGGTCATGGTGGTACTACCAGCCCTTCTCTGTAGAGATGTTATCTCATCACTTTGCTTGTAAAAGCTGCTCCTCTAGTCTCTGTAACTTTAGTGGAAAGATTAAAGTGTGTGTTAGTGGTAGAAGTTTGCATTTTGGGGACTTGTTTATTATCTAGAGTTTATATTTATCCATGTACATCAGTAGTCTTTAAATTAGGATGTACATGCTACATACATATTAGCATGTTTATATTATAATCTAATTTAAAATTACTTCTTTTGTTATATCTTTTATAAAGGCATATTAGTACAGTAGTATATTTATATAGTTTATAAACAAATGTGCTTATGTTGGGCATGCTTATTCAGAAAATTTTAGTGACTGGGTAAACTTGCATCTTGCATTGGATGTATACAACCAGAAAAGTTGAGACCATTGCTATATACACTAGGCACTAGGCTTTATACAGTAATTAAAATTTCATTGACGACTGTGTGTATTATTAGGTTTTGATGAGCAAGCACATATTTCAGTTTTTTAGTTTGCTAATGAGTTTATCTCAATTTCAGTTTAAAGGATAAAACTGAAAATAAATTCATTAATATTTTACCTATCCATAATATTTATCATTTATCATTAATATTTACCTATCAATAGCTTCTCATTTCCCCCCCAGAAGTGTCAGTGTGTTCCAAGTAATGTCTTTCTGTCTTTCAGTCTTTAACTAGTCCTTTGTGTGAAGCATGGACATTGCTTTGTTGGCCCTCAGTTGTTTGTTTGGTTCTGTTTCTTGTAGCTTCAGGGGCCTTGTCAAAGTTAACCCGTGGATTGAAAGACGAATCACTGGCTTTTATCTATCATTGTCAGAATCATTATTTTTGTCCAATTGGCTTTGAAGCAACCCCTGTTAAAGCTAATAAAGCATACAGGTAAGCATTTGCATGTTGCATGTGGATACTTCATCAGGAAAATGTGTTGTAGAAAGCATTTTAAGAAATATTAAGGGGTATTCTAAGTCTCTTTGAAATTGGAAGGCTTGGTGATCTACTTTCCTGGCATCATTAGACTATTCTGTAAACATTATAATTTATTCTTTTGAAGAATTTCATTTATTTGTCTTTTAACAAATATCCATTTAGATACTGTTGTTCAGTCATTACAAGAGAAAGCCATTTGAAAAGTCACTGTTATATTTATGATATTTAAAACAGAAAAGACTTTCCAGATTATATCTCAGTGCCTCATCTAGTGTCCCCATGAACAATGTAGTACAGAATCCAGTGTCAAAAAGACTGTTACAACCAAGTAAATTAAAAAGCATCTTTTTTTTCTTACAGTGAAAAACATGGAATTTATCTGGGTCCCCACTTTGTCCTGGTTGCAAGGAAGCTCAGAGACAATTTTTGTTTCTAATGTCAGGAACTTTATTACCTTCATGGTTATATTTGTTTCTTTCTTTGCTTTTTTATTTCTATTATGTTTTATTAGCTGTATATCTTGGCTGGGCATGTTGGCTCATGCCTGTAGTCCCAGCTACTTGGGAGGCTGAGGCAGGAAGATCACTTGAGCCCAGGAGTTGGAGGCTGCAGTGAGCTATGATGACACCACTGCACTCTAGTCCTAGCAACACAGTCAAACCCGATTTCAAAAACAAAAACAAAAAACAAAACAAAACAAAAATAATAAAATAAAATTTTAAAAACCCCACTATATATCTTTACTGGTAAACGTACATCATTTTGGAAGAGACAGTCCCTAAAAAAGAGTGACTGAGTTTTAAATACTTTTTTTTTCTCCTTAGTGAGTTTTCCTCTTGATGGGTTGAGATTATGTCAGGATAGTTAAAAGCAAAGGGAGCAGTGTTCTAGTTAAGGAATTGGTGAAAACAGAAGAAGCCATGAATACTTTGAGTAAAGGGGTTGGTAGCATGGCCACCTCACCCAGTGAGGGTCTGGTTTGTTCACGCCTGGATTGGGGGGTTGGTGGCTGAGTAGGACAGGGAGACAGAGCTGCTCTCAGTAACTGTCTCTAAAGGGAGGGCTAGAGGTGGTGGTTTGGTCATGTAGGGATAGGATGGGGTTTTTGGGGTGGAGGCCATCCGGCCTTGGAGTCCCACTCAAAGGCCCGCAGGGGTAGGAGGAGGGAGACCTTGGAGAACCAGGAAGCTGGACGTTCTGTTCTTTTGAATGAGGAGCAAGAAGGAAACTACTTGGTTTCTCCAAATCCTCAAATGCTTTATTCATCTCTCTAAGGGGGAATTTCTTATAAATGAGGTATATTGTGTGTTTCTTTTATGATTTCATCCTGCATCTTCACTTTATTTCAGACATCTATCAAATGTAAAACATGATTTTATTCCTACTTTGTATCCTTTAAAAGAAAGTTCCTCACCTATGCCTGTACTTAAGAATCATCTGAGGTTTTTTTTTTAAACTATGCAACTCCTTGGACTCCACTCCAGATCTATTTGAATTCAGATTTCTAGGGATGGAATTAGAGAATCAGTGTTTTAAAAATTCCCAGGTGAATCCCTGGTTTAGGTTTTATTTTTAGGATGTGTTTTGAAACTTCTTTAATGCATGGTGAAAGAGAGTAGCTGAAGAATGCTGGTAGTATGCTAGGATTTTTTTTTTTCCTTCTAGGATCCGAGAGATAGTATATTATTAATAAAACTTTTTTTAGCCCTAGATTTTGAATAGTGGATTAAGGCCTAAATTTGACTTATGAGTTCTCTTTAATGACCTTCAGAAATTTGCCCAAGCCTAAACTCTATGTCTGTTTTATTAATAGATTAAAGAATGCCATCTTTGAATAAACATTGGTATATCTTTTATTAGTGTATAGTTAAAGCAGTATACTCAAGAGGGTGAATGACTTTTATTAAGCTTACTCTGAATGTATTTTGTATTTAGCAGGGGCCCTCTCTCACCACAGGAAGTTGAATATTGGATCTTAATTGGAGAATCAAGTAGAAAACACCCTGCCATTCACTGTAAAAAGTATGTTAACTTCCCCTTTTTTCCTTTAACTGAGATAATATTTAGAGTCCGTGAAATGTACAGATCTTAACTGTATAATTAAATGAGTTTTGATAAATGTATACACCTGCATAATCACCACCCCAAACAAGATATGGTACATTTTCATTACCACAGAAAGTACCCTCATTCTCCATTCCTATTAATGCCCATGGACAACCCCTGTTCTGATTTTTATCATCATAGATTTATTCTGCTGGCTCTTGAATTCTATGTAAATAGAATCATACAATATTTCTTTTGTGTCTGTGTCTTCATGTAAGTAACATTTTTGAGATTTCTCTGTTATGTTGTGTATCAGTAGTTTATTACTGCTGAGTACTCTTGTTGTATGAGGATGCTACAGTTTGTTATCCATTTTCCTATTGATGGGCATTTGGATTGTTTTCAGTTTTGGTCTATTGTGAATAAAGCTGTTAAGAACTTTCATGTACAAGTCTTTTAAAAGAACTTATATAGCAGTTTTACTAAGATATAATTTACGTGTCATAAAATTCACCCTTTAAAAACGTACAATTCAGGGCTGGGGGTGGTGGCTTATGCCTGTAATCCTAGTACTCTGGGAGGCCGAGGTGGGAGGATTGCTCAAGGTCAGGAGTTCGAGACCAGCCTCAGCAAGAGCAAGAACCCGTCTCTACTAAAAATAGAAACAAATTAATTGGCCAACTAAAAATATGTAGAAAAAATTAGCTGGGCACAGTGTCGCGTGCCTGTAGTCCCAGCTACTCGGGAGGCTGAGGTAGGAGGATCGCTTGAGCCCAGGAATTTGAGGTTGCTGTGAGCTAGGCTGATGCCACAGTACTCTTTCCCATGTAACAGAGCAAGACTGTCTCAAAAAAAGAAACCAAACAAAACGTACAATACAGTGGATTTTAGTATACAGAATTGTGCACCAAATATCGCTATCTAATTCCAGAATGTTTTCATCACCCTGCAAAAAACCCCCAAACCTATTAACAATCACTGACCATTCCCCCAACCCCTGGCAACCACTAATGTACTTTCTGGCTCTATAGCTTTGCCTATTCTGGACATTTCATATAAATGGAGTTATACAACATAAAGCATTTAATGTCTGGCTTCTTTCACTTAATACAATGTTTTGAAGGTTCATCCATATTGTAGCATGGATCAGAACTTCATTCCTTTATCTGGCCAAATCATTTTCCTTTGTGTGGATATACCACATTTTATTGTACAAGTCTTTTTGAGGATGTATGTTTTGTTTCTCCCTGGTAGATACCTAGGAGTGAAATTACTGATTCATAAGATATATATGTATTTAAGAAACTGAGAAAGTTCTCCAAAGTGGTTGTAACCTCTTGATGAACAGAAGTTCTGATGAACACAAGTTCTTAATTTTGATTAAATCCATTTTATCAATTTGGTTTTTATGTGCTTTTTTGTGCCTTTTAAAGGCATTTTTACCTACCCCAAGACCTCAAGGATAATCTCCTATTTTCTTCTAGAAGCTTTCTAGATTTTATGTTTAGGTTTATGAACTATTTTAATTAATTTTTTAATGTGGTATGAAGTAGAGGTCAACTTTGATTTTCTTCTCCCAACGTTTATACAGTTATCCCAGTATAATTTGTTTACAAAGATTTTCCTTTCCTTGTTTAATTTCTTGGGTACCTCTGCTATTAATAAAAACTAGTTGACGATATATGTGTGGTCTATTTCTGAACTCTGTTCCACTAATCTGTTTGTCTATCCTTTTACCAGTACCACACTCTTAACTGTTGTTATTTATACTAAATCCTGAATTATGTAGCATGAATCCTCTGAATTTTTCTTCTTCAAGATTGTTTTGGGTCTTCTAGGACCTTGGATTTTGATAAAAATTTTAGAATTTGTTGGTTTTTGCTAAAAAGCGTATTGAAAGATTTTGGTTAGGATAGAAGCCATCGAATTCATAGTTTTTTTTGGGGAGAATTGACATCATAATAATGTGGAATCTTCTAGTCTATGAACATGGACTGTATCTCCACTTAAATAAAGCTTTAGTTTCTCTCAGGTATATTTTGCATTTTTCAAGATAGAGTCTTATATGTCTTTTTTGTGTTATATTTTTTGATGCTATTTTTGCTAAGTGTGTTATATTTTTTGATGCTATTATAAATTGATTTTTAAAAAATGTTCATTTTCCCACTTTTTCTGGTTGAATACAGAAAGTACAATTGATTTTTCTATGTAGACTTTGAATCTTACATCTTTACCAAATTCACTTATTAGTGCTAGAATTGTTTTGTATTCATATTTCTCTTGGATTTTCTGTACAATCATGTTATCTCTTAAAAAAGACATATTAGGCCGGGCGCGGTGGCTCAAGCCTGTAATCCTAGCTCTCTGGGAGGCCGAGGTGGGCGGATCGTTTGAGCTCAGGAGTTCGAGACCAGCCTGAGCAAGAGCGAGACCCCATCTCTACTATAAATAGAAAGAAATTAATTGGCCAACTAATATATATAGAAAAAATTAGCCAGGCATGGTGGCACATGCCTGTAGTCCCAGCTACTTGGGAGGCTGAGGCAGCAGGATTGCTTGAGCCCAGGAGTTTGAGGTTGCTGTGAGCTAGGCTGACACCACGGCACTCACTGTAGCCTGGGCAACAAAGAGAGACTCTGTCTCAAAAAAAAAAAAAAGACATATTAACTTCTAATTCTTTTAAAATTTGACTGTAATTAAAAAGGAAATACGGCATGTTGCTGTTTTAGCCTGCAGGATATCACCTAACATGTCGATATATATGTATTTTATAGGAAAAATTACCAATATTAAACTGAGAACCTTGGCAATGGTTGGATAAACTGAACTGCCATAAAAGCAAGATGTTATTAAGGTTATGAGATTATACAATACTGAGATAAGAGAGTTGACAATTATTGTTGTGATAATATTACAGCAACTTGCTCATGTGAAATGTTCCATTAAAATGATACTTTGGACTTAAGGAAAATTGTGCTCATCCTTTCTTCTTAACTATAGGTGGGCAGATATTGTTACTGATCTGAACACTCAAAATCCAGAATACCTAGATATCCGGCACTTAGAGAGGGGGCTGCAGTATCGAAAAACAAAGAAGGTAAGAAGAACACTCTTGTATTTGAAAGCATTTCCCAGCTGACCAAAATGCACTATTTTACTCAGTGCTCTTTAGGCTATAAATAACAGAAACCCAGTTCAGACCATCTTAGATAGAAAAGTGAAAATTATTTTAAGGATACAGGAGTATCTTTAAAGCCTAAGGGCAAGGAGTGGAGCCTGAAGTCATAAAGGGATAGTACCAGGTATCGGAATGATAGTAGGGGCCAAGTATTGTAGTGAGGTGTCTCTCTCATTCTTTGGGGAGGTATTTATTGTTTTTAGCTCTCCTTTTGTCTGATTATCGAATATCATCATCTTTCAATTTATGTCTTCCCTTTAGATGAACAGTAGACCTAGAATGATCTGTCTTGGGCCCAGTTCCACAGTCTTAACCCAGCTTGGGCCAAATTAACTGTGGCCATGGGGTAGAGCCATGTATATAAACAAGGCTTTGGGGGAAGATTCTCAGGGAATGGTAGACACTGTAGATTGAGTAGACATCCCATTGATATAATAGTATGCATATAAGAAGGTATGAAGAATAGGAGAGGAGGAGGGATGATGTTGGTATTTGAGTTAGGCAGATGGGGAGGTTACAGTGTGTGTTGAGAGTGAGTGGTAGAGAGGCAGGGGGTGGGAAAGGTATTTTGGCTCCTGTGGTCATTGTTATATTTTGTAAAGGCAGCCATCAGGAAAGATGAAGGATAATGTTTTCTGATGATGTCTGGAAGGAAAAATACTGTTTTGAGGCAAGTGAAGGAGGAAAAAAACCAGGAGTTCATAGGGGCCCACAAATTAGTATAATTAATTTCTCTTCATTTTCTTCTCCCAACTTTTTTTTCTTCTTTAGGTTGGGGGAAATTTGCATTGCATCATAGCATTCCAGAGACTTAGTTGGCAAAGATTTGGACTTTGGAATTTTCCATTTGGAAACATTAGACAAGAATCACAACCTCCAACACATGCCCAGGGAATTGCCAAATCAGAGAGTGAAGACAATATTTCCAAGAAGCAGCATGGGCGTCTGGGCCGGTCTTTCAGTGCTAGTTTCCATCAGGACTCAGCATGGAAAAAGATGTCTAGTATCCATGAGCGAAGGAACAGTGGCTACCAGGGTTACAGTGATTATGATGGGAATGATTGACTATGCTGGGTACTGAAAAATTGGTATTATACATACAACTGTTATATACAGGACTGCATTAAGACGGTAGAAGATTTTAGTAAGTCTACTTTAAATAGGAACAGATCTTGTGGTACAAAACATAACCTTGTAGTTCTCCAGTAAATAAATTGTATATGATTATGATGGGTGATTTCAGATATATAAACAGATAAGCACAGATTATTGTCCTTTTAAAGTTAAGAGTATATAAATAATTTGGACAAAAAGTTTCATAAAATCCAATAAAATTACAGCTGCTGTCTAAATAACTCAAACACAAATTCACTTAACAGCATCAATATTTGAAATACTTAAGCATGAAGCGACTTATGGATTTGATTCCTAGACATTTGTTACAGATAGTTTTATTCCTAAGATCAAGATGTAAGGTACCATCTGCCCTTAAAAAGAAATTGGGGCTATCCATTTCTAGTTTTCACTCATGGTCAAAACTCATTTAAAATTATTTTGAGTCTAATAATTCTTTTACTTGTAGCAATATCTTGCCCGCCTCATTTGTTTCCTGGTTAATTTTCTCAGGATTCTCACTACTGAGGCAAAAGAGAAAAGACGTAAGAAACTGATCCTATTGGTGCAAATGAGTGACTTAGTGCATTGATCCAGATATTTTTGACTTATTTGACTTGGTATGATTTCTATAAGTCTAGAATGAACTTCATTTTAGGGATAACGTAAAAGAACAAGTGGCATCAGAAGTTTCTATACCCAAGGTTATCTGTAAAATGAGATCTCCTGATACTTGATTGGTTCCTCAATATGGAGTTGACAACAGCATTGAAGATGCATTAGGAATATCCACGTCACTCAGAGGACAACTGTACGTATTCCAAACTGAGCTATTTCCTTTTTTAAACCTTAGAGACAATTAGCTGTTTGAAGTGAGTGTTAAATATTTCAGAAGTGTGGATTTCATGTATTTGAGCTCTTCTCTAGCTGCTGTCAGTTTTTCTTCTGCTGCCAACCTGTGATTCACATGACTAGGATCTCATGTTCTTTTATTCAGGGGCTTGTTTCAGGACACAAATCAGTAACTTGGTGATTACAAGGTGCTGAATATGTTGGCAACCATATCACAATACACCTCAAGGAAGGGGTTCAGATTTTTATTTTTAAAATACTTCCATTTTTTTCTCTTGAATTTTATATCCATTTATCCACTCATACATGCATAGCCTACAGAAGGGAATATATATTATGAAATGGTCATTTTTCTGAAGAGAAAATATTTTGCTTGAAATGGAAAGGAGTGAAAGAAATTTGTAGGTTGTTGATTTTGTTATACTTCATACTGGAACTTTTAAAGTTTTCATCAAATAAAGTTTTGTTTTCTACTTTTAATCATGTGAATGTTTTTGAACCTTTGTTTTATGTGGGGAGTACCCTTATAACTTTGTTTGAAGTACATGACAGTTTGTCATTTCTGCCTAACCTAGTGTATTGTAAGAAACTGTCTTGAATCTTACTTTTGTAATCATTGAAACAATATGCATGATGATGACTATAATTTTGATTTCTAATATAATATGAAATAGAAAATTCAATTCTTATATTAGTTGAACCAAAGGAAGTTATTTTTGTAGGTCATACATGGTTGAATATCAGCAATTTCAAATAGTCAACAGAATATTTTGGAGAAGAGGTAGGTAGGAAGAGTCAAGAGGAAGGGAGAAAAATGCAACATACTACATTAAAGAATAGAGTGACACTTAGGAAAAGAGGATGAGTTTATTCAGACTCTTTATTGACCATAATCAATTTTTACAAAAGTCTTGATACATATAATCACTTAATAACTTGGCTTAAAACTTTGGCAGTTATTAAGAGCACACTGAGGTTTAGGTTTAGTGAGACTGTTTTTCCAGAAACTGTAAGCAAGAGTTACTACATACTTCTCTTTGAATATGACACTCTTGTCATATTTGATTTCTTGACCAACTCTTCTTAGGAGTCTCCATAGATGCAATGAAGGTTCAAATGCTGGCTCTGCACTTACTAGCTATATTACTTTGGGCAAGTTAAAGTTAATTTTTATGTGCTTATTTCCTCATTAGTAAAATGGGGATAAGAGGACTTACTTTATAATGGTTCTAAAGAATAAATAGCAAATTCATGTAGTGTTTAGAACAGTGCCTTGTAGATAGGAAGTGCTATTAAGAGCTTGCTATTATTTCAAAAGATGTATATTTTATAATACTATTCAGATTCTTTATAGAGAGCCCTTTAAAGAGCATCTAAAGGAGCTAATTCCTTGTAAATCAAATATACATCTCTTAGCTGTTGTTCCTTTAAAGGAATATTTTATATTCAAGAAATGTCGCTCTGTTTTGTTGTTGTTTGAGACAGGGTCTCCCTCTGTTGCCCAAGCTAGAGTGCAGTGGCATCAACATAGCTCATTGTAACCTCAAATTCCTGGGCTCAAGTGATCCTTTCACCTCACCTTCCTGAGTAGCTGGGACCAGGAAGATGTGTGCCACCATGCCTGGATAATTTTTTAACAATTTTTTGTAGAGCTGGGTTCTTGTACTCCTGGCCTCAAGCAATCTTCCTGACTCAGCTTCCCAAAGTGTTGGGATTACATGTGTGAGCCACTGTACTGGGCCTGTTCTGGTTTTGAAAAGTAGTTACAGTACTCAAATATCTACAGTGGCTGTGTTTTTACCCAGCTCCCAGGCAGAAAAAAAAAGTTCATTTAGATCAAATCCTGTAACTCTTACTTTCCCTACTATCTCTGTGAAAGAATTATGTCCCATCATTACGCCAACCTGGTGCAGCAGCTATAAAACTTCCCAACTTGCATTTCCCAGGCACGGGAGGGCCTCAGGCAGCTGCACTGGGATCCATCACATTCTGCATCTTAATTTTACCCATATTCTCCCTGCCCAGTTGTTCACTCAACAAAGTTGAGCATCATTCCTAGGTGTTTCATGTTAAATTGATGATCTCAGAATAACTCTAAGACATTGGTGGCATTCCCATTTTACTGGTAGAAACTGAGGTTCTCACTTCTGAAGAAACTTGCCTACAATTATAGGGTATCTTGGTTTGCTAGGGTGCTACCATAACCAAATACCACAGACTGGGTGGTTTAAACAACAGAAATTTATTCCCTCACAGTTCTAAAGGCTAGAAGTCCAACGTCAAGGTGTTGTCAGGCTTGGTTTTTTCTGAGGTTGCTCTCCTTGACTAGCAGGTGGCCTTTCCTCTGGGCTCAGGCAGTGCAGGCATCCCTGGAGTCTCTCATAATGTCCAAATTTCCTCTTATAAGGACATCAGTCAGATTGGATTAGGGCCCATCCTAATGGCCTCATTTTAATTAATCACTTTTAAAAGTCCTGTCTTCAAATAAAGTCACATTCTGAGGTACTGGGAGTTAGGGCTCCAAGAAATGAATTTTGCAAGACACAATTCAGCTCAGAACACAAGGCTATTATTAATTTATGGCTCAGATGAGATCTGAACAAACATCTTGACCTCCAAGAAAATTCTTTCAGCAGAGTGTAAGGTGCACCGTGGAGTTTTAGGCTGGAGGCTTAAGAGGTCATTTAGGCAATATTTATGGAACACCTGGTAAGTGTCGGGAGTGGGGATATAACAGTCAACAAGATAGTTCCTGGTTTCAACAAATTTACAGTTTACTGTGAAGAAAAGACAAAAATCGAACAGGCAATTTACTAACTTCAGTAAAACACAACTAGGAATAATTTCTGGGGATTACATAGGGAGGAAATGCAAAAAGCACCTTGTCAGGATTATTCATGGTAAAAATTTAGTTGTGACTAGGTAAACTAAACAAGGCTACTGTGAATCATGTGTTTGAGCATAGAAATGGTTTTGCTAAAAACTGATTTCTCATATACTTTTGTTATAAAGGACTCCTTTAAAAAACAACTACTTGCTCCTTTAAATCATCCTTTTTACCAAGTTTGAATCTAGCTTTAAATAGTTCAAATTTGAACAAATATGCCAATACTATCATTTATACTAGTGCTAAGTACCTCTCTAACCCTTACTGGTCTGCAAGACTGGTTTGATGCCCTGATTACAGATGGACGCACAGACACAGGAATTCTTTGAGACTGGACCTTGCCTTGTTGCCCAGGCTGGAGTGCAGTGGCGTGATCATAGCTCACTGCAACCTCGAACTCCTGGGCTGAAGTGATCCTACTGCCTCAGCCTCCAGAATAGCTAGGACTACCTGTGTGTGCCAGCACACTCAACTGATTTTTATTTCTTTTTAATTGTGTTATGTTTTTTTCCCTTTAATATCAATGGATTTTGAATATTTTCAGTGGTTGTTCTGCATCAACTGAAACGAATAGGCCTGGGCATGGTTGCTCACACTTGTAATCCTAGCACTTGGGCAGGCTGAGGTGGGAGAATCCCTTGAGCTCAGGAGTTGGAGGTTGCAGTGAGCTATGATGATGCCACTGCCCTCATACCTAGGCAACAGAGTGAGACACTGTCTTACAAAAAAGAAAAGAAAACTGAGATGAATAAATTCCCCCCCTTTAAACTGTTTATGAGTCCATGTTTCTTCTAGTATAACATTTGTTTCTTAACTTTGATAAATATCTTTTGCTATACATTTCTTTTCAGATTTTCCTTCTCTGTTTTCTCCCTTTACCATTAAGTGTTGGTCTTCTGCAGTTTCCTCATTTACTTCTCTTCTTACTGTTTTCCAGTTCCTGATTTTTAGCGTTTTCCCAGGATATCAAAGGTTGGGGTTTTCAGGCGGTCTAAATGTTTCTCCACTGTATGTTTCCCTCCACAACCTGGTTTGAATCCAAGTTAAAGCAACGGATTAGAAAACAGGTAGCTTAAGTTCCAGCCCTGCCAATCTCCAACAGTTTAACAAGCCTCTGAACAATTCCTTTAGTCCCCTTTCATTCTCATAAATAAAATTCTGTCCTGCTACACCCAGGACTGGATGGCAACTCAGATATGGTAGAACCACTTTGCAAACTAGCACATTATTCACATTGAAGGGGTTGCTGTTTTTGTTACTAAGATTCTCTCTTCCTTTTAGAGACTTGCTATGTTACTCAGGCTGATCTCCAACATTTGGTCTTAAGTGATCCTCCCACCTAGGGCTCCCAGAGTGCTAGGATTACAGGTGTAAGCCACCGATCCCAGCAGGCACACAGAAATTCTTAACAAATATAACTTCAGCAATACCGAAGGCTACCATGAGGCAGCCTGGGGATTTGAATCTGAGCTGTGGTCTTCCAGGGGCTCTACTCTGGCAACTGGTTTCTGGTAACCTCTGACTTACGAGCTGTGGAATTCTAAGTTTTAGATGCTGCAGAAAACTAAACTATACATCATGGGTTAAGGTGTTAAACTGTAGTAATATCTAGTTCCTACGTCCTATCGTATAAATAAATACTTAGTTGAAAAACACAAAGGGAGCATCCACATTTCCGTTGTCTGTCCACGCGTAAAACAATATTTAGTATTGAGTTTTCACAACTAGCAGCACAATGGGGAGAAACTGTAGAAAATCGTCACCTCCGCAAGAAGGTACTTTCGCACATCGTTTTAACGTATAAAACCGACAGGATGCCAGGGTGGGAGAAGTACCTAACACACAAGGTACAAACACCGCGCGGGAACTAGAGTGCTAACCCACTTCCGGAGTGCTGCGGACGCAGCAAATATGCGTCACGTAGGGAGGCGGGACTTCCATCCGGCTTATCTTATTAGACTGAAAGCTAGAGGCCTGATGTCTCTTGGGTTTGTGGACCCACGGGAGAAGGCAGGCGGTACTGGAGGGGCATCTTCTGGTTGCTTGTCTCGCCTGCGGTGCCCGCTCGGCGCGCAAGTGCAGGCGTTTGGGCCAAAGCTCTGGGCGAGACGAGGCCCTGCTTCTCGCCACAGGCCTGTCTTTGGTCCCTTCGTTCTTCCGGTGCGCGGTATCAGCCGCTGGGGGGAAGCGCTCCAGCCTGGGCTTTCCCCCTTCCTTGCGCTCTCGTCGACGCGGTTCCGCCTGGAAAACTGTGGCTTTTGTATTATTTTCCATCTTTTCTGAGTGGGAGCAGGGAGAACCTCCTCCTGGGGGCCTGGGCGGTGGAGCAGCCGTTTGTAGAAGAATTAAAAGTTCTCCCGAGATCCGCCCTGAGGACACACCTGCCTCATGGGAGTCCAGGGGCTCTGGAAGTTGCTGGAGTGCTCCGGGCGGCAGGTCAGCCCGGAAACGTTGGAGGGGAAGATCCTTGCTGTTGGTATCCTTAATGCATCCTTGATTTTTGGGGTGCAGTGATTTGTGACTGGATTTTACTCGCGGCTTACCATTGGGCGCAGAGTGGTGTTTGCGGGACGCTGGTCTTTGGGGGAAGGGTGGGAGAGGAAGTTACAGAATTTTTTTTTTTTCCATTAGATTTTTCTAAGTACAGTCGTCCCTCCGTATCCGTGTGGGGTTGGTTCCAGGACTCTCCTCACCCATACCAGGATATTCAAGTCCCTTATATAATAGCATATTTGCATATAAACTACGCACATCCTCCTGTGTCCTTTAAATCGCCTGTAGATTACTTATAATACCTAATACAATGTCAGTGCTATGTTAATAGTTGTTATACTGTATTTTTTACTCTTATTTATAATTTCTCCCCCAAATATTTTTGATGTGTGTTGGTCGAATCTGCGGAAGCAGGTGAATAAGGAAGGCAGACTGTATCTACTTTCCTCAGGGTTTGCAGTCATACAGCTCTGTGAATCCTGCTTTTATCACTTTAGGGCTGTGCTTTAGTTCTCTCATCTGCCAAGTGGAGGTGGTAATAATATCTACACACGGGATTAGTATGAGGAATAAAGGAATTACTTAAATGAAAGAAGTTTAGTGTAGTGTCTGGCACTGTTAATACTGTAAATCTTAAAATTATTATCCCTGCTGGGAGGTCAGCATGGAGAGAAGGAAGTAGACTTCCGACCATTAGTTTTGTCTGCTGTCCTGAGTGTTGCTTCATTTGTGTTTTTTATGTTTTATAGAAAGAGTAAGGATAGTGTGGACAGGTGTTTGACTTTTTTTTAATTGACTTTTTAAAGGACTGTTTGTATGCATGTTTGCCTGGTTTTGTTTGTGTCATTGGAATTAAAGTTTTTTCATTATCAAACATGTGACACTGTTTTTGAAATTTTGATCTTTTCATTCAAGTATTCAAGTTTTCTTTCTTTTTTTTTTTTTTTTTTTGAGACAGAGTTTCACTTTATTGCCCAGGCTACAGTGAGTGCCATGGCGTCAGCCTAGCTCACAGCAACCTCAAACTCCTGGGCTCAAGCAATCCTGCTGCCTCAGCCTCCCAAGTAGCTGGGACTACAGGCATGCGCCACCATGCCCGGCTAATTTTTTCTATATATATTAGTTGGCCAATTAATTTCTTTCTATTTATAGTAGAGATGGGGAGACGCTCTTGCTCAGGCTGGTCTCGAACTCATGAGCTCAAACAATCCACCCACCTCGGCCTCCCAGAGAGCTAGGATTATGGGCGTGAGCCACGACGCCCAGCTATTCAAGTTTTCTTGAGTGCCTAGTTTGTCGGAGAAGCTGATAGTTCTTATACTAGTTTCCTAATTCGGGACCTATGAGCCTGGGGCTAATAGGCTTGTGGAAAAGTCACGTAAATAATTGCCAGGGGTGGGGAGGGAGAGATGCAATTCAAGAGTGTGTGGGGAGTTCAGCAAAGGAGTCCTTGAGTGAGGAGCCTTAATTCTTATGAATGCCCCAAACTTGTAAGTAATGCAACATTGATAATTTAAAAAATATAGTAATATTGTTGTCATTTTTTAAGTGAATAATCTTCAAATACATCTGTAATGAAATTTTGGCTTGTAAGTTTTGATGCAGGGTGCCTCAAATTGGGGAAAATGATTTTTTTTTTAAAGCACATGGGCTGTTGCTGCCCTCCAGCGGTTCCTCAGTGTCATTGCATACTAAAGATTTCCTTAGAACTATTGATGACTGAAAGGACAGTTTTTAGTGACAGGGATCCTTAAAACGTCAGCAAAGATTTTGATCATTTTATGTTGCAGCTCTTATGATGAATTAACAATTTGTTAAGTCATTGAGATGACACATGAAGTTTAGCATTCTAATTTTTTAGGACAGTGTTAAGGAAAGGTAAACATTTAATTTAGATTATCTATTTGTAGGTGGCTCAAAGAAGCCCTTTTGGGATGTGAAGTCATTTTACAGGGTTATTGGGCTTTTTTTAAAGAATAAATCATTTATCTAAAGATAACTGTTAAAGATATTCTAGTTATAATGGCAACTTCATGTATATTACATAACTTCATATATGTGTAAAAGGAGAATATTTGATTACTTGTTCTACAGTTAATTTTGCTTTGTTTCATTTTCATGGGAATTCAGACATATGAAATATATTTAGATTTTGTTGTATCATTTGTTAATGAAGAACTTACCTGTTACTATATGAGGTTCATAATTCTTGTTTTCCTAAATAAATTGTTTGGTCTTTTAACTATCTGTATAGCTGAGTGTCTTATTTATTTACAAAATTTAAATGTCTGTGTTAAATAACACAGAATTAGCAGTTTTATTTCTGTCTCTTAAAGACTTTGACATTTGTAAAATGCATTTAAGTGTATTAGCAAGATATTACTATCTCTTTGGCTATATATACTGAAAGGGATTAATTAAATTTTAAATCACCTAACTAGAGAACTAAACAAATTTATTTTTTGTTTCAAATTGTTATTGGTCTTTTGGGTCTTATATCTAGAGTGGTTTTTGGCTTTGTTGTAGATTTTAACTTACCCAGGCCTGTGAGAAATTTAATTTTGCCTTATATAAACTCATTGAAATTAGACAAGTCAAATTATGCAAATATTTTCAGCTTGTCTAATGTTATGTATTTCTTTTAAGAATTTCAAGCTAGAACTGTCAACCCCAGCCAAGAATTGACACCATCTGCGATTAATTTAAAAATTAAAAGGCCAGGCAAGCTGCCTCACACCTGTAATCCTAGCACTCTGGGAGGCTGAGGTGGGAGGATGGTTTGAGGTCAGGAGTTTGAGACCAACCTGAACAAGAGCAAGACCCCATCTCTTACCAAAAATAGAAAAAAGTAGCCAGGTGTGGTAGCACATGTCTGTAGTCCCAGCTACTCTGGTGGCGGCTAAGGCAGGAGGATCGCTTGAGCCCAGGAGTTTGAGGTTGCGGTGAGCTGTGATCATGCCATTGTACTCTTCCTGGGCAACAAAGTGAGATTTCATCTCAAAAATAAATAAATATAAATAAATAAAATTTAAAAAGACTCATCTTAGTCTCTGATTTAGAATTTTAGGCATATGGGGTTTGTTAGTCTATATGTTTCAAAAGCTTCATATCCTAGTCTAATGGATAGCAGGATTGAGAGCCACTGATCTGGAATTAGTTTTTCTCTCTATGGAAACTCATTTGGTCCTGTGCAATAGTGTAGCAAGCAGAAACATTTATCCAATAGAATACAGATCTAAGCCAACACCAGATCTGACTTCTAAGATGGATCCTTTATCCTACCACTTCTCACGGTCTTCACCACTACCATCTCACTGAGATTCTTGTAACTAAAACTGGTTTCCTTATAGTTTATTCTTCACATGTCCACCAGGGTGATCTGTAAGTCACATTCTGGACACTTGCCAGGGATTGTATCAACTCCTGCCATTCCTCCTGTCTTGCTGCACTGGTCTTCCAAACGGCCGCGTGCTTTTGTCTCAGGGCTTTTGCATCTGCTATTCCTTTGCCTCCTGGTTTACTTCTCCACTCCTCTTCTTCACTCAGGCCCCTGTTACTGCTTTTGGATTGGCTAACACACTTGCCTAACTAAAGTGTGCTGGACCACCCCTCCCAACTCAACCCCCTGGTCACTCTTTTGTCCTTTTACTCTGCTCTGTTTTTATCTTGGCACTTACCAACAGCCTAACGTATTTTATATCTATTACTTTATTTCTTTATTGTCAGTCTTCCCCATTAGGATGCAAGCTTCTTGCAGATAGGGACCATATCTGTTTTGTTCACAGCTGTATCGTTTGATGTATATTCCCAGGGTCTTGGATATGCCTGACTGCTGGTGGTAGTGCTCAAAAATATTAGAGGCATAAATATAACAATAGCTTGCTTTCCACAGGTTATTTCATTACATGTTTGTTTAGTAAGTTGTTGATAAGCCTAAGGTGGTTTTTTTTTTTTTTTTTGTGGTAGTAAAAATTAGGCAATGTACATTCACTTAAATATTAAACTTTTCAACTCATTTAATAGATATTTATTGTCTGGTCTATGATAGGCCCTCTGAAAGGGAGCACAAGGCACAGAAGTGTGGTCTAGAGAAGCCATGGACCTCAAGCTTGATTTCCTCCTCCATGACTAGATTGTAATCTGTGTAGGGCAAATACTTTGTTTTGTTCAGTGTAGAAAATTGTTGCCACACAATAAACGATGCATTTTTTGAATAGTGTATAACTGGAGGTCTTAATCTGAGCTGAAAAAGTGATCTTTTGATCTCAGAGTAGGATGGAACTGGGTTGGGAGTGAGAGAAACTGTCAGGCAGAGGAAGGAGCATGTGAGAAAACCCTGGAGGCAGGAAGGAGCTTAGTGATTTCTAGGGTTTGAGAAAAACCCAGTGGATTGAAATGAGCAGAGGCCAGATCATTTAGGGCTTCACAGGCCATGGGAAGAAGTTTTAGGTATTACCCTAAAGGCAATGGGAAGTTTCAAGGGATTTTCACTGAAGGTATATTGGTGAAATATAATATATACCTTTAAGTTATATTAGAAGGTAGAATTGATAGGTAATGGTTGACTGAGTGGAGTGTGAGGTTAGGACACCCAGAACTGTGGCTTGGGTGAATGGCAGTGACATTCATGAGATGGAGCATGAACAGCCTAGTGGAAATGGAGCTGAGTAAGTTTGAAATGTCTGTGAGGCATCGGATAGAGACGTCAGCTAGGCTGTCCCTTCTGGGGTCAGGAGAGTCTTCTGGGCTAGACAAATGCATGTGGATACCGTGTGGGGTGAGCGGAGCTAGCTTTGGTGGAAAGTGCTCACAGTAGAAAAGAGGGCTAAGAAAGATCACTGCTGAAGTGACCACTTTCATGGTGAGTTACAGGAGCTCGAGAAGAGATTGAGAGCAGGAAAACCAACAGAGTGCTGCGTTACCCTTTCTTATGGACAAATATAAAGTAAATTGTGTGAGAAGCATTTTTTAAGAGAAGTTTAAAAATATAAGAAAGCTCCAAGACAAAAATATGAATTACCTTTGATATTAAGCAGATGTAACTATACTTAATATTTTGATGTCTGCATTTCTAGTTTTTTGCATTTAAAAATTACATATACTGTATTTAAAATGGAATTATGCTATAATTGGAATTATGCTTTTATAAGCTGTTTTATTCCTTTAATAATATTTCGTGACTATCTTCCTTGTTATTATGTGTGCTTACAACTTCCATTTTTAAGGACTCCTTGGTATTCTAGTAAATAAGTATATCATAATTAGTTTTTAAAAACTTGTTAGAAAACTTTTACATTATTTTTCATATTTTCATTATTATAAATAAACATTCTTATAAATAATCCTTGTAAATCTCTAATGATTTTCTGAGGATCAATGTCTAGAAGTGGAATTTTTAGGTAAAATAGAATGTAAGTTTTTAAGTTTTTCACTGTGAATTGTCAAATTGTCCTCCAGAAAATTCGTGCTAATTTACTAATATTCTTTAGAGATCACTAGTTTTTTTAAAGGAAGCAATTCTTTGCAATTAGACATTTTAAAGGACAAAATCATATCTGTATGATTTTAAAATTGAGTATGCAAATAGTAGTAACAAGGGTGAAATAAAGTGAACTGACTTTAGGTAGATTCCAGGACGGCCAAACATTTTATAGTTTCAGATGAATAGTGATGAATGTTTGGTGTTCAAACTTTGGATAATGTCAGTCATTAGGAAATTGAAATTGTGAAGATGGGGAAAGAAATTCCAATTTGTTTTCCATTAACAAATGCTTTCAGACATTAGCATTTGGTTAAACCAGGCACTTAAAGGAGTCCGGGACCACCATGGGAATGCAATAGAAAATGCTCATCTTCTCACTTTGTTTCATCGGCTCTGCAAACTCTTATTTTTTCGAATTCGTCCTATTTTTGTGTTTGATGGGGATGCTCCACTCTTGAAGAAACAGACTTTGGTAAGTCTCATATAATTTTTGGTAAATGTCCAATAATTTTTTTCCCTGCATTCTTGGAAAAATTCACTTAAAATTTTTATTTTCTGGAATTTTAGAAACAGACTAAAATTGTAATTTTATCTGCTTTTCTATTTATCTTGAACAAATACCTTTTCTTTTAAAAAAACAGTTTAATGAGAGTATATTGTACATGCAGTAATAAAATTTAACTTTTAAATAAAATTAACTACTAAAATTCTCACAATTGAGGGTTTTCCCATTTGAGTATCTTCTTAGGTGTTCTATATTTATTGCAGCTATGCTGCCATCACTGAGAACATTGTGGAAACCCTATGTGGGAAATGCCTTCCTGAATCTGAGCGGAGTGTCCTTGGTAATAGCAAGCCTCCTTTTAAAGGCGAATCGGACTTTAGGAGTAAGCAATGTTATGTGGTGACTAAAGTGGGTTATCCAGGAATTAAACTGGACATGATATAAAAGAATGAGAATAAGTTTCTCTATTTTTCTGAAAGTAGTTTTAAAAATGTTTGTGGGAAGCTGAGGTGGGCAAGAGTTTGAGTCCAAGCATGGGCAACATAGAGAGACCCCATCTCTAAAAATAAAACATGTTCGAGCAATCCAAATGACAGCACCCCACTTGGATATAAACTTTTATTTGTATTTGTATTTTTTTGAGACAGGGTCTTAACCCGGGCAAGAGTGCAATGGCATCATCATAGCTCACTGCAACCTAAACTCGGCTCAAGCAGTCCTCCTGCTTCAGCAAGAGGTAGCTGGGACTACAAGTACATGGTGCCACACCTGGTTAATTTTTATATTTTTTTGTAGAGATGGGGTCTCACTATATTGCTCAGGCTGGTCTCAAACTCTTGGCCCCAAGCAATCCTCCCGCCTTGGCCTCCCAAAGTGCTGTTATTACAGGCATGTGCCACCACACCCAGCCACAGAAATGTTTTTAATAGACTAATATCCTGAAGTAAAATCTTATATTCTTTCTTTCATAGGCTAAGAGAAGGCTGAGAAAGGACTGTGCATCCAATGACTCCAGAAAAACTACGGAGAAGCTTTTGAAAACATTTTTGAAAAGACAAGCTATCAAAACTGCCTTCCAAAGCAAAAGGCAAGAGGAAAATTACATTAATTTTAGAGATCAATTTTTTAAAAATATTTTTGTGTCCAATTCCTATGGTGATCTTTCCCTATCTAATTTCAACTCTCAACATAAAATAGGGAGTGAAATGAGAGGAATAAGTAGGATGTCATTCAACTTAGTAATTTGAAGTTGTGAAAATTCTTTATTTTGTGAGAATCAACTTTGCTAATGAGAAAGAAAAGCCATAGCATTGCATTGTGCACACCTTTTATTTTTATAATGCTCCTCTTTCTGACTGTAGTTGAGACTGTGGCCAAGATGCTGAGGAGTCCCAGCCAGTCTTCTTTCCTCTCTAGGCTGAACTTATTTTCCACAGCAGTAGCCTGAGGGAAGCCAGGTCAGGAGTGGGGACATCCTTGCCTGGGTGTTTCTTCACCTCCTGCACAGGGTTTATGGAATCAATAGGGGAGTATTACTGACTCAGAACACTGTTTCCTATAATCCCTGTTTGAAGGTCTGTGTTCTTTTCAGAAATGAGGCACTACCCAGTCTTACGCAAGTTCGAAGAGAAGATGACATCTATGTTTTGCCTCCTTTACAAGAGGAAGAAAAACATAGGTAAATGTTTAACTGTTTAAGAGTATTATTTTAATCATCACTATATTCAAGCAGGTTTAAACCTTCATGTTTTATCTACATGATAAGGCATGTGAGAATTTATTAATGCATCTGAAATTTGCATTCTCTGTACCTTTTAGAATATTTTTCAAAGACTAAATGTTTTATTTACTGACTTGTTTTCGTGTTGTGATGATTTGTGATTCACTGTTCCTTTTCATTCTGAAGAGCCTCTGCTACCACTGTCATTCAGAATTCACCAAGACATGAGTTTCAGTTTTTCTTATGCTTTGCTTACACATCCTTTCTCTACCCACTTCTCAGCCCAGTATTGTCCCTCTCACCACCACATCTGGCTATGTCTTTGTTGCTAAATCTGGGAGATGTTTTGCACTTCTCATTGTGCTCAACTTCGCTGCCCCACTTAACACTGTGCCTGCCCTGTCCTGCTGTCCTGGCACCTCTCTGGCCTCTCCTTCTCAGCTCTTCTGGGGATAACTCTTCCTCTGGCTGGCTGTTAATCATCAGTGGCTTCTGTGTTTGATGTGAAGGTGGAGGACCAGAGCTTTGACAGTTTGTCTCTGTCCCTGTCTCTCCCTTCCCCCATTCCTGTCCCAGGGGCTCCCAAGTATGAGTTAAAATAAAATCCTAAGCCCCCTGACAACTGAACAGACCCCCTCTTGGCCAATGGAATCCCAGGAAAACCTTAAAACTGAGTTCCCAGCCATGAAGGGAAGGAAGGTTGGACATACTTCATTATCCTCACTCCCTTTGGAGTTTAGATACAAATTGATCAGCGTTAATGTTAAGAAAGAGATGTAAAACTAACAAAACTCTTTGTGACAGTAAGATACTAAATTATCAGCAAGACCTAAGGCCATGCAGAGTGAAGATTATAAATCCCCTGCAGGCCATCAATTTGCTTAACAAGTCTCTTGTCTCTGATTAACAGATTTCCTTAACTTAAAACATTCCAAGCCTTTAGACAAAGCTTCATTTTTTTAACCAATTATAAATCAAAGACTCTTTGAACCCACCTGTAACCTGTAAGCCCCCACTTTGAGATGTCCTTTCTTTTCTGGCCAAACTAGTGTATACCTTTCATGTATGATTTATGATTTCACCTGCAATTCTTGTCTCTCTAAAATGTATAAAACCAAACTGTAACCCAACCACCTTGGGAACACTTGCTCAAGACTTCTTTGATGTGGCTCTGCAGGCCATGGTCACACATATTTGGCTCCGAATAAACTTCTTTAAATTATTTTACAGAGTTTGGGTTTTTTTCCCTTTAACACAAGGGACAGAGTAGCTTTTGAGTTATCCCATTTCTCTATATTTCCATTGCCACCACCTTCATCTTTTCTCCTAGTTACAGTAGTAGCTTCCAGACTTCTTTCTGTTTTTGTCTTTGATCTTACCCCTTTTGCCATAACCCTTCCCCACCAAGCCCAGTCTCTGCTTTGTATTATATTATAGAATCTGTTTAAAACCCCAGTCTGATATTGTCCTTTCTTAGAATACATCCTAGCTTCTCCTTTCTTTAAGATAAAACTCCAACTCATACTTTCCAATCTTATCCCTTGCTCTCTTCATACCACCCACAGGCAAGCTTTCTTTTCATTGTTTCTAGGTGGTTATAGAACTTAGTTCTTTCACCTAGAACATTCTCCACATCCCTCCTCACACCTAACAACTAGACTCCTTACTTATTTGTCACTAACTCCAACCAATGTAACTGCAGGAGATTCCAGAAAGCTTTTGTGATCCCTCCAGATTGGGGTGGAGTGACTCTCTGTATTATACTTTTAGCAACCTGCTCTTCCCTTGTGGTGGAAGTTAGCGGATCATACTGTAATTTCTTACTCACATGAGCTCCTGCCAGACCAAGGCAGAACAGATCTTGCTGGCTTATTCAACATTGTATCCTCTGTAGCTAGCAGCACCTTGTATAAGAAATATTTTTGTAAATAGTCATTAAAAATGATAGATATTATGAATATATGCTTGACTTTCAGTTCAGAAGAGGAAGATGAAAAAGAATGGCAAGAAAGAATGAATCAAAAACAAGCATTACAGGTACTTAGATAATTTTTGAAATCAGAATGTATTGTTTGAAATGAATGACCTGCAAAGAATAATATCAATGAGGTAGTATGAATTTATGGAAGTTCCTGATAAAAAGTAAAGACAGATGCCTTTTTTATTATGTGTGTATGTATGTGTCTGTATGTGTGCATGCGTGTGTGTGTGTGTGTGTGTATAAAAAAATATAAACACTCATGCATACACATATATATATAGAATCTGCCATTATGCATCTATTTATCCAAAATAAGCCATTTTTCTTTTACAACCAATTAAGTAACCAGTCGGTAAATAATAATACATGCTTGTGTGAAAATATAGAAAATGTACACCCCAAAATAACTTATAGTTACATTTTGGTATTATTAGTTCATTCTCCCTTTGCTCCATATAGCTGAATACCTCTGTGTGTGTATGTGTATGTGTGTGTATTTGGAATATACATATGTATCAAATGCACATGTGTACATATATATGTGTATGTGTATGTCTGTGCAAACGTGCTAGTTATCTATTGCTGTGTATCTATTGCAGTGTAAAAAAACATCATTTGTTATCATCTGTCATGGTCCTGGGGGCTGATGAGCTCAACCAGGCAGTTCTCTCGTGGAGTCTAATGTAGATGAAGTCAGACTGTAGCCGGGGATGGAACTGCTTCCTCATTTGCATGTATGGCGGTTGGTGCTGGCTGTCAACTAGACTTCAGTGTGGCCAGCCACCAGAACACCTGCCTGTGGCCTCTCCATGTGGCTTGGGTTTTTCACAACATGATGTCTGTGTTCCAAGGGTAGGCTTCCTAAGAGAAAGTTACAGGCAGGAATTTGCTGCCTGTCTAACCAAGCTTTGGAAGTTGTGCAACATCCTTTCCACCAGATTCTGTTCACTAGAAGCTAGTTTCTAAGGCTAGCCCTTATTAAAGGGGAAGCCCTTATTAGACAAGATGAGTGTCAAAGAGTCTGTGGACATGTTTTTAAAAACAATACCACACATATTTTAATGAATAACATTTTTTTACAAAGTGAGGTTGTACTGTATATATGTTTTTTCATATACTTTTTTTCAAGTTGTTTAGTATAGCAGATAACATTCTTTGATTCCCAAATTTCCTGTGTTTGGTTTGTTCACATTGTTTTGGTATATCTGGTAGAAGACTTTTGAGCTAAACCTTGGGATCCTTCAATTTGTGGAGGTGCTGCATTATCATGGAGCCAGTGATAGCTGTCTTTCTTGGTTAAGGCCATTGGTCAGAAAGATCTGCATTTTAATCCAGGCTCCACTGTTCTCCAGCTGTGTGATTTTAGGCAGATAAACTTCTCCAAGGCTTTATTCCCCCCTGCCTTTTTTATTTTTATAAAACTAAACTAATACTGATTGATTGACGTTGATTGATGCCTTCCTCCTGGGGGTGGTGGGAGTATGAGTGAGGGAAAGCACAGGAAATGCTGAGCATAATGACAAGTTTATCTGAGGTGCTTGCTGGTTTGTACATACACAGGTACAGGCTGCCAGCTGCATTAATTTATCTTTTTACTAATGAAGGATTTTAAAGTACTTTTGGTAAGTAGTTAAAATTTAGAAAAGTTATATACCTTGCATATCTGTGAATTTCTCACTTTTAATTACATTTTTTATTTTAGGTTAAGAGCAAAATAAAACTAATCTAATTAAGGGGATTATATATATTGCTCAAATTCGCAAGGCTCATTTCTGCCTCAGGGCCTTTGCATTTGCTGTTCCCTCAGCCTGAGATGTATTGTGGCTGGTCAGGCCCTTTGGTATCTTTCAAGTCCCTGCTCACAGGTCCTCTTTTTAGTTAAGTCTTTCTTACCTATCAAACAAATCCCTTTTTTTCTCTTTCTGTTCTTCAAATCACTGTCATATCAGATTAACCTCCTTATTTTCATTTACTTATTTGTTTATCATATGCCTTCCTCCACTCCTAAGAGTAAGGGGCCTTATCTGGCATGTTCTCTGTAATATCCTAGCACCTAGCCCAGTGCCCAGTGACTTATTGGTGCCTAGTGAGCAGTTTTTCTTTTGAATAAATGAAAGAGTGAATGGATACATTCCCTAATCTGCCTATTCGCTCTGATGCCAATCACAGATTATGTGCAACTGTGTTTAGCCTATTGTAGATTTTGTAGAACTGTTTATGATCTAAGCACAATAAATATTTATTTAATTATAAATAAATACTCTGTAATAGTAAATAGAAGTAAGAGTACAAAATGTAAATTTCATGGTGTTATGTTTTATTCTTTACAGGAAGAGTTCTTTCATAATCCTCAGGCAATAGATATTGAGTCTGAGGACTTCAGCAGCCTGCCCCCTGAAATAAAGCATGAAATCTTGTCTGACATGAAAGAATTTACCAAGCGAAGAAGAACATTATTTGAAGCAATGCCAGAGGTGAAATATACAACAGTACATTAATATTAGAATTAAGAACTTCAGCAAAACTTTTTATTAGAAAAAGAGAAATTGATAAGCAATACTTGTATAACATCTCAGTTAACAGTAAACAGCATTTGTGTATCTCAAAGATCCTATGAAGCATCATATATTTATAAGTTTGAGCTCACAAACACTCAAAGAAATCTTCTTGACTTTCCACCCAAGACAAGGTCTTTTCTTCTGCTCTGTGTTCTCACAGCTCTCTGCAATGTCATTTTATAGTTCTTAGCTCCAAAATGTGCCTGCGGTGCTCATGTCTGTATTTGTAGCACCCAGCTCTGTATCTTTCTCATAGTAAGTGCCTGGTATGTATGTCATGGTTCAGTTCTTAGTTCATAAAAGTTACTTTAACCCATAATTTATGTTGTCTGTAAAAACGAATAGTAATATAGAATCTAATCACAATGGAAAAATATGTTCTAACTTGAAATTTCAGGTATACTTTATTCCACTGCAGCCCTAGAAATGCCACTGGATATCCATGTTCCCTCTCCCTCTTTCTGAACAGTGGGAATGGGGCTTCTTCAACTTATAACATCTTATGGTGGCTCCACAGCCCCAGAAAGCTGGAGTAGGGGTTGGGTGGGGGGTTGGGTATTGTCAAATACAACTCCTGAGCATGCTACCATTAATTACTCCGTCTTTAGTTGCTAGTTAATAAGTTCTTTTGTCTTTTCTGCTGCTACCACCTATTATTTCTAACATAGTTCTCTTTTATTTAATACATTGTAGGACAGCATATAATAAGTAGCATTATTGTCCCTAGTGAATGGATGTATTAGTGTTTTTTATTTTCTACAGACTTTTGAATATTTCTTAAATTGATACCAGAAATACGAAAAAGGCAGGATAAATTTCTTTTCCCATCACTTCCTTTTGTTTTTCCACGAAGAATGTGAAAATAGGAAAATACTAAGGTGCATAGAAATAATATTCTTGAGTCTTTGAGTATACAAAGGACAGAAGTAAATTTATTTTCATTTCAGGGGAAAAGTCTAGGCTCAGTCTATCTATCAAGCATTTTATTTCTTGAGTGTGAAAGGATCTCTGGGTGCCAGTTGAGGAAATAGAATTTCTGTTATGTAAACAAAAGTGGGAAGAAATGTGAGAAAAAGAGAGAGTCCCTAATTATCTACTCTTCTTGATTTTCTTTCTGCAACCACAGAGTCTCTGGGATTCGTAGACTGTAGGGCAGAGTGGAGTAACAGCTCGTTGGATCTGTAATTTTGATAGAGTAGAGAAGTTCTGAGTCGTCCCTGTCAGCTCTTTGTATCATCTGTACATTGTGCAAATGTAATGTTGTTGATAATAGTAGTCATGGGAAATAATAGTAGTAGTGGTCATAATCATAACACAATTGTCCCTTTTATCTGCAGTTCTGCTTTCTGTAGTTTTAGTTACCTGTGGTCAAGCACTGTCTGAAGATATTAAATGGAAATTCCCTCCAATAAACAATTTGTAGGTTTTAAATTGCTGCTGTCCTGAGTAGCTTGAAGAAATCTCATGCCGTCCCTCTCTGTCCCACCTGGGACATGAATACTCCCTTTGTCCAGTGTCTCCACTCTGTAAACATTCCCTGCCTGTTAGCCACTGAGTAGCCACCTCAGATATCAGATTGACTATCATGGTACTGCAGTGCTTGTGTTCAAGTTACTCTTATTTTATTCAATAATGGTTCCTAAGCACAAGAGTAGTGAGGCTGGCAATTTGAACATGCCAAAGAGAAGCCATAAAGTGCTTCCTTTAAGTGAAAAGGTAAAAAGTTCTTGACTTAATACAGAAAGAAGAAAAACTACATTCTGAGGTTGCAAAGATCTATAGAAAACGGATTTTCTACCCATGAAATTGTGAAGAAGAAAAAAGAAATTAGTGCTAGTTTTGCTATTGTCCTACAGACTGCAAAATTTGCAATCACAGTGTGTGATAAGTGCTTAATTAAGATGGAAAAAGCATTCAGTCTTGGGGTAAAAGATATGAACAGAAACATGTTCTGATTGATGGAAGTTGAGTTCAGTACTGTGTGCGGTTTCAGATATCCACTGGGGTCTTGGAACATGTTCCCTGAGAGTTAGAGGGGAGCTCTTGTAGTAACAAAATCAATTGTAGTAAATCAATCTGCTTTTGATCCCAGATCTACCATGTATTAGCCATGTGACTATAGGGAGGTTACCTAACCTATTTGTGTCTCGATTTCTTCATTTGTAGAATGGAGGTGTTATCTGTTTCATTGGATGGTTTTGAGAACAAAATGAGGTAGTATATGTAAAAGCACTGAGAAGAATGTCCTCCACAGGAAATGCTTTATACAGGTTAACTGTTATTAATAACTGTGATTGGTGTGATTTATTCTGTGTCTTTTATGGGACAAGGGCAATGCTAGGCACTTTGCTTGCATATATGTTTGCATTCTAGAAGGTTGTCTATCTGTTAAGCCCTAATCAAATGTCACAGTGACTGCCAGGCATTACATACACAATAAATATTTTTTTGAATAAATGATTAAATCATAAACAGTACTCATGATTTCTTTTGCCCAGTTCTTTTTGTTTTAAAGAGTATTATTTTTTTTTAAAAAGGCAGTTACAGTTTTTTCTGCTATCAACTTTTATAACGTGAAACTACCATCAATGAAAAAAGCCGATTATTCCTTTGGCACCTTTTGGGGAAAGGAGTGGAAATGTGGTAATATTATCTGTATTTAATATAAAACAATAATTTTATTTGTTTATTTTGCCTTTAGGAGTCCAATGACTTTTCACAATACCAACTCAAAGGCTTGCTTAAAAAAAACTATCTAAACCAGCACATAGAACAGGTCCAAAAGGAAATGAATCAGCAACATTCTGGGCAAATCCAAAGGCAGTATGAAGAGGAAGGGGGCTTTTTGAAGGAGGTAGAGTCAAGGAGAGTGGTCTCTGAAGACACTTCACATTACATCCTGATAAAAGGTATCAGACACTGTCATTTATCTGACTGTTAAAAACCAAAACTATGTCATGGCTCTGTATTTTCTATAAACTACCACCCCTGGATAATATTAATGAAGTCCTATTTATGTAATTACAATTTTATGTAGCTATTAAAGGATCAACTACTATGGCGCTAGCCCACTCTAAAATTGACTAGTGAATTAACCAGTGAATGAACCTGCTGATTAAGTGAAAATTTATAACTTAATTTATGAGAAACAGCATTCCCTTGTTCATCTTACTGGACGTGTACTGTCACAGTGTAAAATTGCATCCTGAACAATGTTTCAATTCTTCTTAAGGTATTCAAGTCAAGAAAGTTGCAGAAGTGGATTCAGAGTCTCTTCCTTCTTCCAGCAAAATGCACAGCGTGTCTTTTGACATGAAATCATCTCCATGTGAGAAAGTGAAGCTAGAGGAGGAGGCCGGTGCCGCCCCTCCTTCTCCAAGAACCTTGCTGGCTATGCAAGCTGCCCTGCTGGGGAGCAGCTCTGACGAGGACTTGGAGAGTGAAGATGGAAGGCAGCTCAGTGACAGGAGTGCACAGGCCACTGCAAGGGAGGGCTCCCTGTCCCCGCGCACTGTCCGTGCTATTCAGAGAGCTCTGGATGATGACGAAGATGTGAAGGTGTCTACAGAGGATGCCGTGCAGCTGGGAGGGCCAGGAGCAACCAAACTGCTTCTGGACAGTTCCACTGAGGACAACAAGGGTGGACTTAAAGAAGCACGGGCTTCCACCAGTGTGAGCTCTGCCGAGGAGCCTGCAGCCGGCACTGGTGACGAGAGAGGGCCGGCAGACTCAGCTCCTTTACTGAGTACTGTCTTTTGTCAAGGCAGTGAATGTGATGTTCCAAAAGAACAAATGTCATTTATTCACGTGGTGGATGAAGCCTTTCAGGCAAGTGATGAATCTGCCGTTAAAGACAGAAAAGAGCCGCTTCCCGCAGAAAGCACAGTGGTCACACACAGGGACGAACCGGGGCTCGCCAGTGGAAAGGAGCCGACACAGGCACTGCCAACAAGTGCAAGTTCTGCGTCCAGAAGTAAAACAACATACACCAAAATACTCGAGCCACAGAAAGATGTTTGCCCATCTGAGAGTAAACATGCTCCCTCTGTTCTTTCAAGTGATGATGAAACAGAATGTGAACAAAATCCTGCTGCTGAAGTCATTGGTACTGTCAGTTTGCAAGAAAAGAGCAACACAGTAAGTGTCTCTTCAGAGGCAGTAGGTAACTTAGAAAAGGTGGTATCATTTCCTGCTAAAGAGCACGAGAATTTCCTAAAAACCATCCAAGAACAGGAGATGATTGAATCTGCCGGCCAAGATTTAATTTCGGTTCCAAAGTCCGTGAAACCAGTGGAAATCGACTGTGAAGAAAGTGAATCTGATGGTAAGTGCTTGTGTTCTTTTAGAGATATGGATGGTAGGATTTCACAGCTGTAGGAACTGAGAGATCCTTTAGTGTAGTCCCATTCTCACATTTTACAGATGTGGAACCAGAGACCTGGAAAGAAAGGTAAAGTGACTTTCCCAGGGACACACAGCTAGTAATGGAATCTTGGCCTTCCCTGTTTTCTATGCTTTTTGTTGTTGTTGTTGTTGTTTTGAGGGACAGAATGCTCTAGTTGGAAAAGCTAAAGATGAGTTTCCCGCTAGTTTTTAAAAACTCTTCATTTTGAAATAATTACAAACTTTAAAAAGTTGAAAGAACGTTATAAAACACTCTGGTTCCTTCACCGAGCACCTCAGTGGCTAGTATTTTACCACATTTCTTCTCTTCTCTCCCTCCCTGTCACTTTTCTCTGTACATGTATCATATAGATCTGTACCTATACACACATATGTACTGTTGATTCTCATCATTCCTGGATTCCATATTTGCCTACTCAGGCAATTCCAAAATTGCCTACTCACTAAAACTTTTTTGTACTCAATACTCACTGTGATGTCTTTGTGGTCATTTATGGACCATTTGCAGAGGAGGGAGAAATTTGAGCTGCCACACTGTCCCCCACTGAGGTTGAGTGAGGCTTTGCCTTGTTTCAGCACTTCTACAGAGATGGGTGGAGGCGGTAGAGGACTGTACAGTACAGAGCAAGAAGCTCTGGCCCTGACCCTGGTGCCAGTTGGACCAGGTTTGAATCCCAGCTCCGACATCTGTTAGTGGAGTGACCTCAGGCAAGTCACTTAATACTTCTGAGGCTTGTTTCTCATTTGTAAAGAAAATAGACTCTACTAAGATGGTGGTTTTTAGGATTTAAGATAGTTATATGAAATATGTTGTATATATATTTCCTCTAGAAGCAATAACTCAGTATTTGCTAGTTTAGTGTTTGCAGTGACTTTATAGACCATAGCTACTTTGAGTCATGAGAATCGACTGTACACACACACACACACACACACACACACTCACACTGTTAACTTGTTTTCTGGTATCTGCCAGGTTCCTTCACTTTAAAGTTACATTTCTCCTTTTAATTAATAAATATTTTGTGGAAAGGAATTTTCGTTCCTGTGTAAACATGCTGTTCCTGAACAAACTTTCACCTACTTGCTTTGGTAGACATTGATGATTTTTACCTAAATTGTTACTATGATGGTTGATGGTTGCCAAATGGTGGCTTCCTAACTCCATCGCTCCTTATATATTTATTAGTCGGCATCCTACTACAGGGAAGATCTTTCCCTTCTCTCACATTTATTATTTCTTTAAATCACTGTGGGCTCCTGAATTCCTGTTCTATTCTGTGAGTTATAATCCAATACTATCATAATTTACTTTGTTGCTCGAATTGTCCCAGCTTTGGCCTGAAGGGGCCCCTTCAAGCTGGCTCTTGACCAGTGGAGGGCTCCTTCAAGCGGCTTTTGCCAATTCCGCATTATATTTTGAGCATTTCCTTGCTTTCTAGTCAAGATATCCCAGGCTTATCTTGTATTTACTCTGCTCTGGCCCGGGAACTAGCCATTTCACTCAGGAGTCCTGATTCCGTTTAATGGAGCATGGTGTTTAGAAACTACAAGTTAGGTAGTAAATGGGCTCAGGCCCTTCCAGCAACAGAGCCAGGATATGTATTTATGTATATAAACACACGTGAGCACACACATGCATGTGTACACACACCTACATTTTTTTCTATTTATCTATCTATCTTTATATTAAAATCCATGAGTTTACACTGATCTCTGCAATTCCAATCCAACATCAATGGATTCATTCTAACCTCCCCCTTCTTTATAATTTTCTAATAGTCAGAAACATTGCTCCCATTATGTTTGATATATTTACTTAAATGCTTATTGTCTCTCTATTTGTAACCATCTGTCTATCCCACTGGCCTCTTCTTTGGTTCTGGCTGCCTCGTTGGACCTAGGCCCTTCTTCTGTCCTAATTGTCTCCTCAAACTTTCCCCTGAAGGGAAGGAAGGGAACCAATAAATATATTTTAAAGAAAAGAAACAACACTACGAGAGGAAAGAAGGAAAATGGAAGAGGAAGAGCTATTTCTCCTGAGTACTTATCCAAGATTGTTTCCACTGTGTCACAGCTTTATTCTGTGCTATGTTCATAATGAAATAGCATAAAAACATATCTAATAACCTCCATGATTGTTTATATATAAAACATTGACAATTTTCCTTTTTGAATATGTAAAACAGTTAACTTGTTTAACTGTTTGTGTAAAGCTGTTTGTGTAAAGAACATACTTGTGTAAAGCTAGCATGCAAATCTTAGAGAGTTTGGTTCCTTTGAAAGACAGTGCCAGTTTATCTAATTGAATAGCTTTACTTTGAAGTTATAGGCATTTATGATTAAAAATATGAATTGATAGTAATATGTTACTATTACATATTTTCTATTATATTCAAATCTTTCCTTTTTAGGATACAACATTTTTCAGGATCCTTCAGAAAGCTCTTGATGATTTCAGGACAATTTTAATCTTTCCGTTGTGGATAAAATGACCTTATTATTTTGGTACAGGGAGTTTCATTGAAGTGCAGAGTGTGGTTAGTGATGACGAACTTCAAGCTGAATTGCATGAAGCTTCCAAACCTCCCTCTGAACAAAGTGAAGAGGAACTGGTAGAAACTAAGAAGGAAGATGCCACTGCTGACACCGGGAGCCTCCCAAGGGACGTCTCGGAACGCACAGACTTAGATATTGAGGCACACCAAGAAGCTGAAAGAGATGCAGATGATGCGCTCAATGAATGGGAAGATATTAATTTGGTAATAATGCAACATTGTATTTTAGCTTATTGCTAAGGAAACCAAGTTAAGAAGGTTTTGCAGAATTGCCGGATGAATATTTATTAGCTATTTGCAATGCACCTTCTTGTTGCTGATGGCTCCTTTTTTGTGTAGGTTACTGCCTGGGATAGACTCCATTTTCCATGTGATTTAGTGAGGGAACTCTAAAGATATTACAGAATCTTGCTCAGAAATCCAAGAAATCTTCATAAGGAGAAAAAGCTTATTGGTAATTTCAGTCAGACTAAATGTAGGCTTTTTGTAACACATGAACTTAATCGGATTGATTATTAATTTACGAATGAAAATTTATTTTATAGGAGGAGCTGGAAACTCTGGAGAGCAACCTTTTAGAACAACAGAATTCACTGACAGCTCAAAAACAGCAGCAAGAACGGGTTGCTGCTACTGTAACCGGACAGATGTTCCTGGAAAGCCAGGTAATTGGCACTCAACCTGGGCCTCCTGTAATGACACCTTTCCCAGACTCTCGGGACTGTGTTGAATGCCGTGTTTGAGCACTGCTCCCCCTGGTGGTCAAGGCCCGGTAATGCATTTCCCTGGGGGTCACTGTGTCTGTAACCCCGCAGGAACTTCTGCGCCTGTTTGGCATTCCCTACATCCAGGCTCCCATGGAGGCAGAGGCACAGTGCGCCATCCTGGACCTGACCGATCAGACTTCTGGAACCATCACTGATGATAGTGATATCTGGCTGTTTGGAGCACGGCATGTCTATAAAAATTTCTTTAATAAAAACAAGTTTGTAGAATATTACCAGTATGTGGACTTTCACAACCAATTAGGTAAGACCTCAGAATGCGATTACTTTCTGAAATTTACCTTCAGAATTTGTCTTATGAATTTTTTCTTTGCAAGGAACTAGTTTGGTGCATTTCATGGAAATGGTAGGTCTGTACAATTTTCATGTAAGCGATCTTTTGCTTGTGTGGAAGAAAGTGATCTTTTGCTTATATTGAAGAATAAGATTGTTTAAAATTAGAATTAAGAACTTAAAATCTTAGTATGTTTAGGTAGTTTAATTATCTGAACTAGTTACACTTTGACTAGTTGCCTGAGATCTCCAGAGTGAACCAGAGATGGTGGAGAGCAGAAGAAGGCAGGTGAGAGTCACTCCTGCCCTGGGCCTGTATCGGTGTTTCTGGGATCAATCATTCTTTCGTCCATTCATCCAGCAAATATGTATCGAGTGACTCCTGTATGCCAGTTGTTCTTGACAAGGGAGGAACAGCAGAGAATAAAATAGTCTAGTATAATAAATAGAATGTACACAAATAAATCATAATTTGACAGTTGGTGGTATGTGCCATATAGGAAAATACAGCAGTAGAGGAGAGGAGAGTGAGCTGTGTCACTGAGAGTGAAGGTGCTGTTTGAGAGCAAGTTGTCAGGAAAGGCTTTACTCATAGGTCACTTTAAGGCAGGGACCTAAAGGAAATAGAAAGCAAGTGCTGTAAATGGATATCTTGGAATAGTGAGTGCAAAGGCCCTGAGGCAGAAGCTTGTGTGGTGTGTTCTAGGGAAGCAAGGAGGCCCATGTGAGTGGAGGAGGAGGACAATGGCAAGAGTTAACGTCAGAGTGAAGGAAGAGACCAAAATCCAGCAGGGCCTGGTGTGCTAGGGAGAGGATGTGTGTAGTAGGTCAGGGTTGGGGTGTGAGAGGAGAGAGGCCTGGGAGGACTCCAGGCCCTGAACAGCTGGTCAAGTGGCCCTGCCCTCAGTAAGAGGAGGAGACTGAGGAAGGAGCAGCCTGAAGTAGGGAGACATGCAGAGTTCAGGTTTGGTTCAATTTGAGATGCCCATTAGATACGCAAGTAGAGCTGTTAACTTGATAGTTCAATATATGTGACTGTGGTTCAGAGAGATCCAGGCTGGATAGCTAAATTTGGGAGTCAGTGCATAGAGGGTATTTAAAGCTGTGACAATGGATGAGACTTTAAAATTATTATCGAATGCCATTTTAAAAAAGAATCTATTTTCAAATAATGAAAAAGAGATCTTTTTGGCTGTTGGATGAGGATATATATACACACACACATACGAGAGCTGTCTGGACAGTATCCAGCCATTATTAATATAATAAATATCTCTATTTTTCACATTACATAAAATATGTGTACACACACATAATTATACACATATAATTTATATAATGTTTATAAATGTTATATAATCTTTATAAAAAATAAAAGTAAAAAAATGTAATTGTTACTCATATAGGATTGGATCGGAACAAATTAATAAACTTGGCCTATTTGCTTGGAAGTGATTATACCGAGGGTATACCAACTGTAGGTTGTGTAACAGCCATGGAGATTCTCAATGAATTCCCTGGACATGGGCTGGAACCTCTCCTAAAATTCTCGTAAGTTGTTTCTTCATTCCTTTAATTAAGATATTTATATAAATACTCAGATTAACAAATAGAACTATTGCGTATATCATTAACTGTCTCAAATCATTATTCATTGAGAAAACAACAGAAGGTATTGGTTGGGATTACTAAAGTTTGTTTTCCCTTTTCTAGAGTTCCAATGAAATTAGAGTCAATTTTTTTTGGTAGTGCTGGGCATATGGCAGTTCATGGCTATAAAGCCAGTTCTGTGGGTTTCATAGGAGTAAAGAAATTTCCATGTCATCCATTCAAATATTTGCTGACTAGCTACTATGTGTCAGACACTGTGCTGGCCTTGGGGATAGTAAAGATGAATAAGCCGTAGGCTGTGCCCTCAAGGAGCTCCCACACTCTTGGGGGTGATGGGGAAGGGAATGTAATCGTGCTTCTGTGTGTTCAGTGTTCTGGGAGAGGCCAGGCTGGAAGGGACGTGGAAACGTAACGCAGGAACCTTACATCCAGCGCTGTGGTCCTGTTTTTCACGGCATGAGTACTGTGATGTGTCCAGTGGTGCAGTCTCGTTCCATACAGAACGCAGAATTGTGCTGTATATGGGCTACATTTTTCAGCTTTGAAGATTCTGCGATGATAGGAGTTATGAGTATATCTCTGCAGGCAGTTCTTTCTTCATGTTTGTCTTAGTGGCATCTTTTTTTCAATCGAAATATAATTTACCCTTTTAAATTGTACAAGTCAGTGATTTTGGTGTGTTCACAAGTTTGTGATGGCATCTTTTAATCATCAGTTTGTTACAAGGGGCTTCTTGGTGGTAGTTGATTAGTGTTCTGTCCACTTACATCCCCTGTTTGAAAAATGCTGGGATGCTCTAGTCTGAAGAATCAGTGATTAGAATCACTGAAATGAAATCCAGAATTGTAATGATTGCATTCTTCCACTCTTAGCACACATACCAATGTATTGTACTTTATGCTTTATCTCTTTTTTCATAATTTTCTTTTTGTCAAGGAAATTTAAATGCTGGGGATAAGTTATTAGGTAGCTCATAGATCATGGAAAAAATTGAAAAATTATAAATAACCTTATTATGCAAATGAATTAAATACATAGAAAAATTATATAATAAAATATGGATAAAAAGACAATTATAGTTTATATTTTGTTGATGTAATTTTAGACTTTTTCTATGCACATATATATTCATACAGTATCTATGTACATGTATGCCCATATAACTGTGTGTCTTTTTTTTTTTTATAAGAATGGATGATGCTATGTACTTTTCATGTTGCCTATAACCCATCTGGTGATAAAACAAGGCATATTATCAACCGTGAATAGATTTATATCATTGTTTTTAATGGTTCCAAGTCTAGTTTTGGGTCTATCATAATTAATCAAATGCCTATTGTTATTTTTATTTTTTTAAAAGTAAAAACAAACATTAATTTGAGTGTCTTTGTATATATATCTTTAAGTTCTTATCTAATTATTATTTTAGGGTAAGTTAAAGTGGTATCTGACTTTTCAATATTTTTTCCTAATTAATAATACTAGTGAGAGTGAATTTTTTTCATGTTTATTGACAGTTTGCTTTTCTGATTTAAGAAAATGGCGTGTTTATCCCATTTTCCTTTTCTTTGTTCAACAGTTTTTGCTCATTTGTTGCCTGTTGAATTATTCACATTTGTTTAGAGTCAGCTTTTGCAGTTTCTGCTTTCGTCTTCTAGCTCACTGATGCCAGGTAGAAGCAGCATTAGTCCTGCCTGGCTCAAGAGGTTAAGATAAATGCAAAGTTAAAGAGCAGAAGAGTGTTGGAAAAGCAGTAAAATCGAAAGTGTTGTCTCGCTTTTGTTTCTGTTCTCATCTCCTAACCAGTCCCTGGCTAGTCACTCATTCTTTCAAGTGGAACTACTTTGGGCTGAAGGCTAAATTTAGCCTCAGCTGCATTAGGTTTGGCCTACATAGTGTGTTCTGTAGAGCTTTAATTTTGAATGGGCTACCAACATCTAAATTTGGAGAGATTTTACAAAAAATTGTGGACTCTTTTGAGGGGAAAAGGGTATCTGAAAACACTGGACGCAAATTCCCAAATAGCCACAAAACGGCTGGGATGGAGTAACAGCAACTCCCCTCCTCTGTCCATCCCACTGCCTTGGCCGGGCACTCACCCTCCAGTTTCATCAGAGTCGCCACCACGCCCTCTTGTCTGCCCCACAGCTCGGCTGATGATGGGCAGATGCCTTCTTTCTTTCATCTTTAAGTTAAGTGCCAGGCCTTCTTTTAGGAAGTAATGGTCCTTTTGGCTTGATGAGTTCACAGTGTGCTGTGCCGATTTTCCTAGCTAGCAGTCATGATTACTATTTCAAAGACGAAAATTCAGTAGTAAAGTAGAGGAGAATTATAGGTATTCCTCTAGTGCACTCCTGGAAACAGTGTTGTAAAAGTGATGAAAAACACTTATTTTTTTCCTTTTTGCGTTTCAATACTGCAACGAAGACTGCAACTAGTCTTTTGCAACGCTAGATGGCACCCCTGCTTTGGCGAGATGAAACTGCTGAGACAACCAATCTGTCAACCAGTTCCTAATTTTGTACTAGTTAAGTGTGTGAAGCAGTGGAACATGAGATATAGGTGTTTTTTTAGGTTCCATTGAGTCCATAGATTGGCAAAGATCATGTTTATGTTATTAACTTTTTTGCCACTTATTTTTCCTAACCGTATAAATTTTTCTGGGCCTCTGTCACTGAGTTACAAATTACTTTAAACCTCAGTGGCTTCAAATAGCAGCAGTCATTGATTTTGTTCATGAAGCTGAAGTTTCGTCAGGCCCTGTGGGAGCTTCCTGTCTCTGTTCTACGTCCGCTGGAGCGGCTCAGCTGGGCTGGAGGATCCACTTAGGATGGCTCATGTGGCTGGTGGAGGCCGAGGGAGGCTGGGGCCCCTGGTGGACTCCATCTGGGCCTCTGTGTGAGTTTGAGCCTCCTCACAGCATGCTGGCTGCTTCTAAGAGCAAATGTTCCAAGAGACAGGAAGTGGAAAGAGCCGTCTCTTAGGCCTGGCACAGGGTCACTTTGCGTGTTACCCTGGTCTTCAGGCACAGAGCCCGCCCACCTCAAGGGGAGGCAACATGGACCCTGCTTTTTGGTGGGAGGAGTGTCAGAGAATGTGTGGTTGTCTTTAACTTACCTTAATTATGTAGGCTTGGAGTGGAAAAAATTGAAAAATGAATAAAATGTAAAGAAGAAAGTGAACAGCTCTATTCTCATATAGAACATTGCTTAGCACACAGGAAAATAATAGTTGCCACTGTTATTTATCATGTTAAATATGTTTACTTTTTCTTTCCTTTTACATGTATATATGTTTTTTCCAAAATTTATTAATAGATTATACTTTATGTAGAGTTTTGATCTGCATTTTTAAAATCTGATGTGTTCTTGGCAATTTTACATTTTATTAAATGTTCTTGGATCCATTATTATGTTTGATTTGAGGTAAATAATATGGATATATATTACTTCCTTTTTACTGCTGAGAGAGAGACCCAGAGAGGTTGCGACTTCTGTGGTATTATGATTATGAGTGTGGGGCTTGGAGGAAGATGGTCAAGGTCTGACTGTCCCAATCCAGCTGTGAAATCTTGAGCAAGGGGCTTCTCTTTGAGGTTCATTTCCTCCTCTTCGAGGTAAGGTTCCTGATAGGACAGTGCTTGTGTGATGATTTGGCATGTGAAATATTTAATAGTGTTGATGAGCACAGAGTAAACATTCAATAATATTGTGGTTAATAATACTGAAAATAATAAAACTAGTATTCTTTACAGTGTGTCATTTGCTTTGGAGTTAGGAGTTGAGTTTACATTTTCTAACTTTAAGTTCTGTATCTATAGTGCATGAACTCTGATGTCTTACTCCTTTGTAAATATTTCCTTTGCATTATAGAGAGTGGTGGCATGAAGCTCAAAAAAATAAGAAGATAAGCCCTAATCCTCATGACACCAAAGTGAAAAAAAAATTACGGAAGTTGCAGCTCATACCTGGCTTTCCTAACCCAGCTGTTGCAGACGCTTACCTCAAACCTGTGGTGGACGACTCCAAGGGATCGTTTCTGTGGGGGAAACCTGATCTTGACAAAATTAGAGAATATCCTTTTATTTCTTAATACATAAAAGTACACTGAGCCAAATACATGTTTCGTTTAAAACTTATGGAACAGGAACTTGGGTCATTTTTTCTTAATATCTCATTTATATTAGCAGTCCCCAACCTTTTTGGCACCAGGGACCGGTTTCATGGCAGACAATTTTTCAACGGAGGGGGTGGGGTGGGGAGGATAGAAGGATGGGGGTAGGGGGAGTGGGGGAGGTGGAGCTCAGGTGGTGATGTGAGTGGTGATACGAGTGATGGGAGTAGCTGTAAATATAGATGAAGCTTTGCTTGATTGCCGCTGCTCACCTCCTGCTGTGTGGCCCAGTTCCCAACAGGCCATGGTACCAGTTCATGGCCTAGGGGTTTGGGGACTGCAGAGCTAACACTCTCCTTCTCATTCTTTTTCCCTCTCCTTACTTTTAAAGAGGATCTTATTTGAAATAAGCAATCCCAAGCATTCATTCATAGATATAATCACATACTTAAGTATTATTTATTCTGAAAGAATAGAAAAGATGATTAATTTTGTCCTTTTTGTTACTGGTTTTCTTTTCTGTGTATTTAAATAATCATTTGGATAGATGTTTAAACACTTGTGATAGAATTACTCCAACTAGAGTGTTTTTTCTATCAAAGATATGTGTAGGCTGTCTGAAACTTGTTTTTATTCCAGGTTAACCTTTTTTGATAGTCACGAGTCTTTGATGTCTTCAAATGATAGTTGAATGTGTTTTGTCTTAGGGGATTGAAAAGAACATAGTGCCTGGTGATCATGTTGGAGTAATTCGTTTGTTATTCCTTTCTTTTACAACTCCAATCTTTATAAATATGAAAGTCTTTGGCGATATGGGGAATGTAATCAAGGGTGGGTTCTTTGGACCTTTTTATTTATCACTTGTTTAAATATCTTTCAAAACATTTATAAGTCTTAACTACCTGCATATTTTGTCAGCGGTATTTTGGCTGGAACAGGACTAAGACGGATGAATCTCTGTTTCCAATATTAAAGCAACTCAACGCCCAGCAGGTAATCACTGTGGACTCTTTTTCTAGGTCCAGGATGAAGAGGAAACCCAGTAAGGCTGTGGTTCACAGTTGTTAAAGACCAGTTAATGCTTTTATTTTAGAGCATACAACATATATTTTGAAATTATAATACTTTACATAAGAGAACAAAGGAAAATAGGAAAAGAGAAAAATTGGACTTTGTCTTCATTTTCTTACTCTTCATTCATATTCTTGGAAGGCAGCTATGCTCACCACTATACCACCAACGCTCCTTTCATTCATATTCTTATGCTTAGGGCTGACTTTGCTTTCTTTATTCATTTTGACTTTGAAAAAAACTAATCTTATGGTGGATTTCACACTAAGATGTTTCTGATTTAAAATACTACCTCCTTCATAATTATTTTCATTTTTTTAAAAGTCTAGGAAACGTCCAGTCCAAAGCAATTCTGACCATTAAAGTTTCTTTAAGGACTAACATTTTTAAATTCTATAAATGAATCTTTAGAGGTAGCAGTTCAGTCATTGCTTGTCAGTAGGAGAGATTTTTGAGGATAAAAGAGGCCTTTTATGTGGTTCTGAGTTCCCACAGGTAACTGTCTTGCTTTATCTGTCTGTCCCTACTCACACAAAACAAGCCTTCTCCAACCCCAGAAGCAATCCACAAAACATGCATACAAATAAGCCACTTAGCACAAATGAGATCATATATCTTGAGATAATATATTTAAATTGAATCAATTTCTATTAGGTTTGGTTAATTTTGAAAAAACATGAACAAAACTAAGATAACATTTCCAGGAGTTTCTCCTATTTTTCTTAGATAGGATTTATTTCCTGGAAACATTATGAACCAACTGAGAAGGAAAGCTATTTGGCTTAGTGACTGGTTGCTTCTTAATTTCAGATAAATTTTGTTGTAATACTTCTCTCCCCTTTCACTATAGAACTTAATGTGTTTATTTTTCCAGAATTAGAAATTGAAGAAAATGAATTAAAATGACCCATTACCTCCTCTAATGCAGATGTTAACTTTTAGACTTATTTTCTTTAATTTTCCCACATATATTTGTTGCACATATACATGCAACTTGATATAGCCAATCCTTCCTCCCTCCCCACTGATTAGCATAAGATTTTTTCTATGTATTGCATAATTTTCATAATCTCAAGTGGCCAGATTACATTTTATCAAAGAGATTTAAATTAATTAGTTCAGTTCACTTGTTGGACCTTTAATTTTCAGGTTTTTATAAATAATGCTGTGATTAACTTTAGGCATATAACTTTTCCCATATGTAAGAGTATCTTCCTAAAAGTAAATTTGCTGGATAATAGGCATGAATATTTCTTACAGCTCCTAATATATACTATGAACTTGCCTCCTAAAGGTATTGTATGATGAGAATGTTTTTAAAAGAGGAATATAGTAGGATTTAGAAACAGGCTCCATGAAATTGTGTCGCTCCAAAAGAAGATGATTTGGCTACAGAAAAATATTTAACACTCTTTGAGTACCCAAGAAGAGATTTCTCATTTGAGATGTAGACTGAGGACTAAGTTGACAGAGTTGATGCAAGTACTGCTCTAAGTATGATTTAGAAAGTGAAATTTACTGTCAGTAATTAATTGGGAGAGAACTGGCTTTTGGGAGATAATAA